>PVHY01019013.1:0-33844 GCA_004024945.1 Uropsilus gracilis | reverse complement strand
TTCCTGTAGTTTCTTGTTTAGTGTTTCAATTTCGTTTTTCTGTATGTTGATGATGTTGCCCATTTTACTGCATTCTTGCTTACATTTTTCTACTACTTCTCTTAATTCATTGAATGCTTCTTCCCTTTTGCTTTCCCTTTTCTCCCCCTCTTCCTTGGATTCTTTGAGTACTTTCATCACTTTTATTCTGAATTCTTTGGCTGACTTATGAAGCATTTCTTCCATGTCATCCACGTTGATTTCTTCGGGTTGTTTATCCTTTGGTGGTGATTTATTTTTCTTAGGTCTTCCTTGAGTATTTATGGTCTTCCTCCTTCCTGTGTTTTCCTTTCGGATTTGCTCTACATATTGGGTGACGACTGCTCTAGTATTAGGCATGTTGAAATCTATACAGTTGTGGATAACTTTGCCTCTGTGCTTTGGGAAGTGAGTATCCTTGATTTCTGAGTTTGGGTTTGGTGTGGAGGCTGCTGTCCATCCGTCAGGGCAGTTCGCCAGGCTCCCCCAGTTCAAACACACTCGGTACTGCTTTCGCCTGGCCTGGAAGGCTTCTTTCGGTTGCAAAATGCAGACCTGCGCCTTTGTTTCAGGACCGTTTCCTTGCAACCGGGTGCGACCCGATGCCGCCTGAGGGGGCAGTCTGGGAAGGGACCTCACCTGACCTCCGTGGAGCCCTCAGTCAGCTGCTGGTGCGGTGGTCGAGGGACCTCTGGTTCCCTGTCGCCGGTGACAACCAGCTGCCGTGCGGCGAAGCCCGCAAGCTGGGCTTCGGTGTGGAGGCTGCTGTCCGTCCGTCAGGGCAGTTCGCCAGGCTCCCCCAGTTCAAACACACTAGGTACTGCTTTAGCCTGGCCTGGAAGGCTTCTTTCGGTTGCAAAATGCAGACCTGCGCCTTTGTTTCAGGACCGTTTCCTTGCAACCGGGTGCGACCCGATGCCACCTGAGGGTGCAGTCAGGGAAGGGACCTCACCTGACCTCCGTGGAGCCCTCAGTCAGCTGCTGGTGCGGTGGTCGAGGGACCTCTGGTTCCCTGTCGCCGGTGAGAACCAGCCGCTGTGCGGCGAAGCCCGCAAGCTGGGCTTCGGTGTGGAGGCTGCTGTCTGTCCGTCCTCACGCACAGTTCTTAAGTCATGATTCTCCCACTTGCTATTAACCCTATTTTTAATTCAAATTCCTGCTGATTTAGGCCTTTCAGACCAACAGACAGTGTGTTCAGTGACAAACCTTCCGAATTCAATCAGACTCCAAAGGGTGCTGTATATACCATTAAGGAAATTCCCTGTACTTTGATGTTTATAGATGAAATCTCTCTATGTTTTACACTTCTTGGGTAGAAAAGGATATAAGTCCATATCACCAGCAGATCTTAATTCAGGATTTCTCCATTGTTATTAACCCTTTTTCATTCAAATTCCAGCTGATTGAGGCCTTTCAGGCAACTGGAAGTGTTTTCAGGGAGAAATGTCCTGAATTCAATTAGACACTAAAGGTTGCAGTATATATTTTTAGTGACTTCTCTTTACTTTGATGATCATAGATGAAATCTCTCTATGTTTAACATTACATGTGATAGAATAGGATATAAGTTCATATCACCCACAATCTTAAGTCATGATTTCTCCAACTTGTTATTAATCGTTTTTTTCATTCCAATTCCTGCTGATTTAGGTTTTTCAGGTCAACAGGCAGTGTTTTCAGCGAGAAACTCCCTGAATTCAATCAGACTCTAATGGGTGCAAGAGATATCTTTCTATGACTTCTCTTTACTTTGATGATCATAGATGAAATCTCTCTATCTTACACTTCATGGAGTAAAAAATTATATAACTTCATATCTCCCACACATCTTAACTTATGATTTCTCCCACGTGTTATTAACACTTTTTTCATTCAAATACCTCATTTTTAAGCCTTTCGGGCAACTAGATAGTGTTTACAGTGAGAAAACCCCTGAATTCAATCAGACTCCTATGTTTGCAGTATATTTCTTTTTCTGACTTCTCTGTACTTTGATAATCATATTAGAAATCTATGTTTTTCACTTCATGGGGTAGAAAAATATGTAAGTCCATATCACCCAAAGATCTTAATCATCATTTCTCCCACTTGTTATTTACCCTATTTTCATTCAAAATTCCTGCAGATTTAGACCTTTCAGGCCAACAGGCTGTGTCTTCAGTGAGAAACCTCCTTAATTCAATCAGACTCCAAAGGGTGCAGTATATATATTTTTCTGTGAATTCTCTGTACTTTGATGAGCATAGATGAAATCTCTCTGTGGTTTACACTTCATGGGGTAGTAAAGTATATAAGACCATATCACCCACAGATCTTAAGTCATGTTTCTCCCACTTCTTATTAAGCATTTTTTCTATCAAATTCCTGAAGATTTAGTCCTTTCAGGCCAACAGGCAGTGTTTTCAGTGAATAACCTCCTGTATTCAATCAGAATCCAAAGGGTGCTGTATATATCTTTATGGAACTTCCTTGTACTTTGATGTTTATAGATGAATTCTCTCTCTGTTTTTCACTTCATGTGGTAGAAAGCGATATAAGTCCATATCGCCCACAGATCTTAAGTCATTATTTCTCCCACTTGTTACTAACACATTTTTCATTCAAATATCTGCTGATTTAGGCGTTTCAGGCAGTGTCTTCAGAGAAACCTGAATTCAGTCAGACTACAACAGGTGCAGTATATATCTTTCTTTGACTTCTCTGTATTCGATGATCATAGATGAAATCTATGTTTTACACTTCATGGGGTAGAAAAGGTTATAAATTCATATCACCCTTAGATCTTAAATCTTGATTTCTCCCACTTGTTATTAACCCTTGTTTTCATTCGAATTCTGCTGATTTGGGCCTTTCAGGCCAACACGCAGTGCTTTCTGTGAGAATCCTCCTGAATTCAATCATACTCCAAGAGTGCAGTATATATATTTATGAAACTTCCCTGTATATTGATGTTTATAGATGAAATCTCTCTCTGGTTTTCACTTCATGGGGTAGAAAATATATAAGTCCATATCACCCACATATCTTATGTCACATCTCCCAATTTATATTAACACTTTTTTCATCCAAATTTCTGTTGTTTTAGGCCTATGAAGCTAACTGGAAGTGTTTTCAGGGAGAAACCTCCTGAATTCAATTAGACTCTAAAGAGTGTAGTATATATATTTCTGTGACTTCTCTATAATTTGATGACCATTCATGAAGTCTTTCTCTGTTTTACACTTCATGGGGTAGAAAAGGTTGTAAATCCATATCACCCACAGATCTGAAGTCCTGTATTTTCCCAGTTGTTATTACCCCTTTTTTCATTCAAATTTCTGCTTCTTATGCCATTGACGTCATCAGGCAGTGTTTAAAACAAAACTTCCTGAATTCAGTCACACTCCAAAGGTTGCAGTATATATATGTTTCTGTGACTTGTCTGGACTTTGATGATCATAGATGAAATCTCTCCACATTTTACACCTCATGGAGTAGAAAAGGATATAAGTCCATATACCCACAGATCTTATTCAAGAATTCTCCCACTTGTAAATAAGAGTTTTTCATTCAAATTCCTGCTGATTTATGCCTTTCAGGCCACCAGGCAGTGTTTTCAGGGAGAAACCTCCTGAGTTCAATCAGACTCCAAAGGGTCCCTTGGATATCTTTCTGTGACTTCTCTGTACTTTGGTGATTATAGATGAAATCTATGTTTTACAATTCATGGGGTCAAAAGGATAAGTCCATATGTCCCCTGATCCTAAATCATGAATTTTCCCACTGATTATTAACCATTTTTTCATTGAAATTTCTGCTAATATAGGCCTTTCAGGCCAACAGCCAGTGTTCTCAGGGAGAAAACTCCTGAATTCAGTCAGAATCCAAAGATTGCATTATATATCTTTCTGTGACTTCTCTTTACTTTGATGATCATAGATGATATGTCTCTCTGTTTTACACTTTATGGGGTCTAAAAGGATATAAGTCCATATCACCCACAGATCTTAAGTCATTTTTTCTCCCACGTGTTATTAAAACTTTTTTCATTGAAATTCCTGCTGATTTAGGTTTCATGGCAACTGGCAACGATTTCAAGGAGAAACCTCTGAATTCAATCAGACTCCAAAGGGTCCAGTATATATCTTTCTGTGACTTCTCTGTACTTTTGAAACAGGGTGAGAAAAGACTTTCTGACTTTCATTTTACTGTTTACACCTATCTGCCTGCTTCTCTCTACAAAGCAGGCTACACACTCTTCATTAGCATTTTCTCTGATCAACTTTACCTTTGATATGCAAACACAAGCTATTAGCTTCTCTCTGCTTTCTTTCCCTCTTTCAGACCTAAAAAGGAAAACTTAAAACACTGTTTTAACTTTCCACTCGTGGGTTCTTACCACTATCCCCAGCCTTCTCAAACAAAATAACAAACCAGTTGAAGACTATCAGTGCAGACTAAATTTATTTCTAACAAAGTGATTTTCTACTTACTACAAAAAAACATGTAAGACACAGATTACTTTAACTTTGTCCAGAACCTTTCTCAGTATTGTCCAAAATCCTTTCCCTAGATTACCCAAATATCCTCAGTCTCTCAGTCCTGATCATCTCACCAATGTCCAGACAGAGTCCATCTCCAGACGCTTGAAGACATGTTCCTTTGACTGCTCCTCCTTTTCTTCCACGTTGTCTTCTCCTTGTCACCCTCAGGTAGCAGGAATTCCATGGTGCCGAACCAGCAAAGTTCACTTTCTTCTCAGGCCTAACTTTTGCACGGCCTAGTTCAGACACAAATCAAACTCAGCAAAACAAACTCCAACACGGAGTTCAACTCTGCAAACTCCTTAACTGCATTCAGCAAACATGCTGCCAGTCTGGGCCAGCCAAGTGTTGCAGGCCGTCGGTAGCCACATGGCCAAGCTCACATGGCTCACATCTTTACAAGATGGCTGATTCCCATCTCTCCTCCATTGAACCTCTCTCTCTATCCAGTCTCCATATTCGAATCTCAATCCTGAATCCAATCTGAATCCTGAATCGAATAGAGTCTTCTCTTTGTTTGCACTCCCTTTATATACCCTGATTTCCCACCTTTCAGGAAACCTGTTTCACCTTGACTATTTCACTTCTTTCTCCCCTTGCATGTCCTTGAAGGGAAATTCCAGATAAGGTCATTGTCCAATTTTAGCATATCTGTCCTTGAAATCTGCAATCTTAAACAGGATACAATGGGGGGGACACACCCTATCACTTTGATGGTCATAGATGAAATCCCTCTATGTTTTACACTTCATGGGGTAGGATATAACTCCTTATCACCCAGAGATCATAACCCATGATTTCTACCAGTTGTTAGTAAAACTTTTTCATTCAAATTCCTCTTTTTTAGTCCTTTCAGAAAATAAGACAGTGTTTTCAGGGAGAAAATTCCTGAATTCAATCAGACTCCAAAGGGTGTATTATATATCTTTCTCTGATTTCTCTGTACTTTGGTAATCATAATAGAAATCTCTCTGTTTTACACTTCATGGGGTAGAAATAGATATAAGTCCATATCACCCATAGATCTTAAGTCATCATTTCTCCCACTTGTTATTAACCCTTTTTTCAATCAAATTCCTGCTGATTTAGGTCTTTCTGGCCAACAGGCAATGTGTTCAGTGAGAAACCTCCTGAATTCAATCAGACGCCAAAGGCTGCATTATATATCTTTCTCTGACTTCTCTGTACTTTGATGATCATAGTTGAAAACTCTCTGTTTTATACTTCATGGAGTAGAAAAGGATATATGTCCACACCACCCATAGATATTAAGTCATGATTTCTCCCACTTGTTATTAACCCTTTTTTCTTTCAAATTCCTGCTGATTTAGGCCTTTCAGACCAAAAGGCAGTGTTTTCAGCGACAAACCTTCCGAATTCAATCACACTCCAAAGGGTGCTATATATACCTTAAAGGAAATTCCCTGTAAGTTGATGTTTATAGATGAAATATCTCTATGTGTTACACTTCATGGAGTAGAAAAGGATATAAGTTGATATCACCCACAGATCTTAAGTCATAATTTCTCGCCCTTGTTTTTAACACTGTTTTCAGTCAAATTCCTGCTGATTTAGGCTCCATCAGGCCAGCTGGTAGTGTTTTTAGCGAGAAAACTCCGGAATTCAATCAGACTCCAAAGGGTGCAGTATATATATTTCTGTGATATCTCTGTACTTTGATGATCATAGATGAAATGTCTCTATGTATTACACTACATGTGGTATAAAGGATATAATCCATATCACCAACAGATATTAAGTAATCATTTCTCACATTTGTTATTAACCCTTTTTTCATTCAAAATCCTGCTGATTTAGGCTTTTCAGGCCAACTGGAAGTGTTTTCAGAGAGAAACCTTCTGAATTCCATTAGACTCCAAAGGGTGCAGTATATATTTTTCTGTGACTTATTACTTTGATTATCATAGATGAAATCTCTCAATGTTTTACACTTCATGGAGTAAAAAAGGATATAACTCCTTATCACACTGAGATCTTGACCCATGATTTCTACCAGTTGTTAGTAACACTTTTGAATTCATTTTCCTCTTTTTTAGGCCTTTCAAGCAATAAGACAGTGTTTTTAGGGAGAAAACTCCTGAATTCAATCAGAACTCAAGGGTGCAGTGTATATCTTTCTCTGACTTCACTGTACTTTGGTAATCATAGTAGAAATCTCTCTATGTTTTACACTTCATGGGGTAGAAAACGATATAAGTCCATATCACCCTCAGATCTTAAGTCATCATTTCTCCCACTTGATACAAACCCTTTTTTCATTCAAATTCCTGCTGGTTTAGGCCATTCTGGCCAACAGGCAATGTGTTCAGTGAGAAACCTCCTGAATCCAATCAGACTCCAAAGGGTGCATTATATATATTTATGGGACTTCTCTGCACTTTGATGATCACAGATGAAAAGTCTCTGTGGTTTACAGTTCATGGGCTGGAAAGAATATAAGTCCATAACACCCACATATATTAAGTCATGATTTCTCCCACTTGTAATTAACCATTTTTTTCATTCAAATTCCTGCTGATTTAGGCCTTTCATGCCAACAGGCAGTGTCTTTACTGAGAAACCTCCTGAATTCAATAAGAATACAAAGGGTGCAGTACAGTCTTTCTGTGACTTGTCTGTACATTGATGGTCATAGATGAAATCTCTCTGTTTTACACTTCATGGGGTAGAACAGGATATAAGTGTGTATCACCCACAGATCTTAAGTCATGAATTCTCCCACTTGTTATTTACACTTTTTTCATTCAAATTCCTCCTTTTTAGGCCTTTCAATCAATAAGACAGTGTTGTCAGGGAAAAAACTCCTAAATTCAATCAGACTTCTAAGTTTGCAGTATATATCTTTTGGTGACTACTCTGTACTATGATGATCATAGATGAAATCTCTCTATGTTTTACAGTTCAAGAGGCAGAAAAGGATTTAAGTCCATATCATCCACAGATCTTAAGTCATGATTTTCTGAACTTGTTATTAACCCTTTTTTCATTCAAATTCCTGCGGATTAAGGCCTTTCAGGCCAAAAGGCAGTGTTTTCAGCCTGAATCCTCCTGAATTCAATTAGACTCCAAAGGGTGCAGTATATGTCTTTCTGTGACTTCTCTGTACTTTGATGATCATAGATGAAATCTCTCTCTGTATTACACTACCTGTGTTAGATAAGGAAAAAAGTCCATATCACACACAGACCTTAAATCATGATTTCTCCCACTTGTTATTAACCCTTTTTTCATTCAAATTCCTGCTGATTTAGGCCTTTCCAGCTGTAACGCAGTTTTCAGCGTGAATCCTCCTGAATTCATTCAGACTCCAAAGGGTGCAGTTTATATCTTTCTTTGACTTGTCTGTACTTTGATAGTCATAGATGAAATCTATCTATGTTTTCCACTTCATGGGGTAGAAAATGATATAAGTCCATATCACCCATGGATCTTAAGTCATGATTTCTCCCATTTCTTATTAGTCCTTTTTTCATTGAAATTCCTACTGATTTAAGCCTTTCAGGCCAACAGACTGTGTTTTCAATGGGAAACCTTCTGAATTCAATCACACTCCACAGGGTGCAGTATATATCTTTATGGAACTTCCCTGTACGTTGATGTTTATAGATGAAAAATCTCTATGTTTTACACTTCATGGTGTAGAAAAGGATATAATTCCATATCACCCACAGATCTTAAGTCATGATTTATCCCTCTTTTATTAATAATTTTTTTCATTCAAATTAATGCTGATTTAGGCCATTCAGACCAACAGGCCCTGTTTTCAGCCAGAAACCTCCTGAATTCAATCAGACTGCAAAGGATTCTCTATATAACTTTCTGTGACTTCTCTGTATTTGATGATCATAGATGAACTCTATCTATGTTTTACACTTTATGGGGTACAAAAGGATATATTCCATATCATCCATAGATGTTAAGTCATGAATTCTCCCACTTGTTATTAACCCTTTTTTCTTTCAAATTCCTGCTGATTTAGGCATTTCAGGCCAAAAGGCAGTGTTTTCAGGGAGAAACCAACTGATCAACCAGACTGTAAAGTGTGCTGTATATATATATTTCTGTGACTTCTCTGTAGTTTGATGATCACACATGAAATCTCTCTATGTTTTACACCTCATGGGGTAGAAAAGGATATAAGTCCATAATACTGCAGATCTTAAGTCATGATTTCCCCCACTTGTTATTAATGCTTTTTTAATTAAGCCTTTTGTGCCATAAGGCAGTGTTTAAATCGATAAAGCTCCTGAATTCAATCACACTCCAAAGGGTGCAGTATATATCTTTCTGTGACTTCTCTTTACTTTGATGATCATAGATGAAATCTCTCTCTGTTTTACACTTCATGGGTAGAAAAGGATATCACCCACAGATCTTATGTCATGATGATACTCTTTACCTCCCCAAAGTATCCTGTTTAAGATTGCAGATTTCAAGGACAGGTATGCTAAAATGGGAGAATGTCCTTAGCTGGAATTTCCCCTCAGGGAGATGCAGGGGGAGAAAGAATTAAAAGGATCAGAGTGAAACAAGTTTCCTGGAAGGCGGGAAATCAGGGTATATAAAGAGTGTGCAAACAAAGAGAAGGATTCGATTCAGATAGGAGATTCGAATATGGAGACTAGATAGAGAGAGGTTCAGTGGAGGAGAGATGGGTATCGGTCATCTTGTAAAGATGTGAGCCATGTGAGCTTGGCCATGTGGCCACCGGGGTCCTGCAACTCTTGGCTGGCCTAGGATGGCAGCATGTTTGCTGAATGCATTTAAGGAGTTTGCAGAGTTGAACTCTGTGTTGGAGATTGTTTTGCAGAGTTTGATTTGTGTCTGAAAGGCCATGCAAAAGTTAGACCTGAGCAGAAAGTGAACTTTGCTGGTTCGGCACCATGGAGTTCCTGCTACCTGAAGGTGGCAAGGAGAAGACAGCTTGGAAGACAAGGAGGAGCAGTCAAAGAACATGTCTTCAAGCGTCTGGAGATGGACTCTGTCTGGATATTGGTGAGATGATCAAAACTGAGAGACTGAGAATATTTGGGCAATCTAGGGAAAGGACTTTGGACAATGCTGAGGAAGGTTTTGGACAATGTTAAAGTAATCTGAGTCTTACATGTTTTCTTTTGTAGTAACTAGAAAATGACTTTGTTAGAAATAAATTAGTCTGCACTGATAATCTTCAATTAGTTTGGTATTTTGGTTGAGAAGGCTGGAGATTGTGGTAAGAATCCAGGAGTGGAAAGTTTAAACTGTGTTTTAAGGTTTTTCTTTTTAGGTCTGAAAAGGGAAAGAGAGCAAAGAGATGCCTGTAGCTGATGTTTGCATATCAAAGGTAAAAGTGAGCAGTGAAAATGCTAAGGAAGAGTGTGTAGTCTGCTTTGTAGAGAGAAGCAGGCAGATAAGTGTAAACAGATAAAGTTAAAGTCAGAAAGTCTTCTTATTTACCCAGTTTCAATGATTTCTCCCAATGGTTAACACTTTTTTTCATTCAAATTCCTGCAGATCTAGGCTCTTTAGGCCAACAAGCAGTGTATTCAACTAGAAACCTCCTGAATTCAATCAGACTCCAAAGGGTGCAGTATATATCTTTCTGTGACTTCTCTGTATTTGATCATCATAGATGAAATCTCTCTCTGTTTTACAATTCAAGAGGTAGAAAAGAATATAAGTTCATATCATCCACAGATCTTAAGTCATGATTTCTCCCACTTGTTATTAACACTTTTTTCATTCAAATTCCTGCTGTTTTAGGCTACTCACGCTAACATGAAGTTTTTCAAGCGAGAAACGTCCTGAATTCAATCACAGTCCAAAGGGTGCATTATATCCTTCTGTGACTTTTCTGTACTTTGGTGAACATAGATGAAAAATCTCTATATTTTCCACTTCATGGAGCAGAAAAGGATATAACTCCATATCAGCCACAGATCCTAAGACATGATTAATCCTACTTGTTATTAACCCTTTTTTCATTCAAATTCCTGCTGATTTTTGCCTTTCAGTCCCACAGGCAGAGTTTTCAGATTGAAAACTCCTAAATTCATCAGAATCCTAAGTTTGCATTGTATATCTTTCTATGACTTCTCTGTACTTTGATGATCATAGATGAAATCTCTCTAAGTTTTACATTTCAGGGTGTCGAAAAGGTTATAAGTCCATATCATGCACAGATCACAAGTGATGATTTCTCCCACTAGTTATTAACCCTATTTTCATTCAAATTCCTGCTGATTTAGGCCTTTCTGGCCAACTGTAAGTGCTTTCAGTGAGAAACCACATGAATTCAGTCAGACTCCAAAGTTTGCAGTATATATCTTTCTGTGACTTCTCTGTACTTTGATTATCATAGATGAAATCTCTCTGTTTTACACTTCATGGGATAGAAAAGAATATAAGACCAAGTCACCCACAGATCTTAAGTCATGATTTCTCCCAATTGTTATTAACCCTTTTTTTATTCAAATTCCTACTATTTAAGCTTTTAAGGCCAACAGGCTGTGTTTTCAGCAAAAAACCTTCAGAATTCAATCACACTCCACAGGGTGTAGTATATATCTTAATGGAACATCCCTGTATGTTGATGTTTGTAGATGAAATCTACATATGTTTTACACTTCATGGTTTAGAAAAGGGTATAAGTCCACAGCACCCACAGATCAAAAGTCATGATTTCTCGACCTTTGGTTAACCATTTTTTCATTCGAATTCCTGCTGATTTAGGACTTTCATGCCACAAGGCAGTGTTTTCAGGGAGAAAACTCCTGAATTCAATCAGACTCGTAAGATTGCATTATATATCTTTCTGTGATTTCTCTTTACTTTGATGACCGTAGATGAAATCTCTCTACGGTTTACACTTCAAGGAGTAGAAAGGATATAATTCCATATCACCCACAGATCTCAAATCATGATTTCTCCCCCTGTTATTAACACTTTTTTCATTCAAATTCATGCTGATTAGGCCTTTCAGGCCAACAATCAGTGCTTTCACTAGAAACCTCCTGAATTCAATCAGACTTCAAAGGGTGCAGTATATATCTTTCTGTGACTTGTCTGTAATTTGGTGATCATAGTTGAAATCTCTCTATGATTTACACTTCATGGAGTAGAAAAGAATGAATTCCATAGAACCCACAGATCTTAAGTCATGATATCTCCCATTTGTTATTAACACTTTTTTCATTCAAATTCCTGCTGATTTAGGCCTTTCAGGCCAATAGGGAGTGTTTTCAAGGAGAAACCTCCTGAAATCAATCAGACCCCAAAGGGTGCAGTACATATCTTTCTGTGACTTCTCTGTACTTTGATGTACTTTGAGATTAAAATCTCTCTGTTTTTCACTTCATGTGGTAGAAAATACATAAGGCCATATCACCCACAGATCTTAAGTCATGATTTCTCCACTTGATAATAAAACTTTTTTCATACAAATTCCTGCTGATTTATTCCCTTCATGCAAATATGCAGTGTTTTCAGCAAGCAACCTCCTGAATTCTATCACACTCCAAAGGGAGCAGTATGTATCTTATGACACATCCCCGTACGTTGATGTTTACAGATGAAATCTCTGTATATTTTACACTACCTGTGTTAGAAAAGGATATAAGTCCATTTCACACAGATCTTAAGCTACAATTTCTGCCTCTCATTATTAACCAGTTTTTCAATCAAATTCCTGCTGATTTACTGCTTTCATACAAACAGGCAGTGTTTTCAGTGAGAAACCTTCTGAATTCAATGAAACTCCAAAGGGTGCATTGTATATCTTTCTGTGACTTCTCTATATTTTGATGATCATATATGAAACCTCTCTATGGTTTTCACTTCATTGGGTAGAAAAGGATATAGGTCCACATCACCCACACATCTTATGTCATGATTTCTCGAAATGTTGTTAACCCTTTTTCATTCAAATTCCCGCTGATTTAGACTGTTCAGGCCAACTAGCAGTGTTTTCAGGGGAAACCTTCTGTATTCAATCAGACTCCAAAGGGTGCAGTGTATATCTTTCTGTGACTTCTCTGTACTTTGATGATCATAGATGAAATCTCTCTATTTTTTACATTTCATGGGGTAGAAAAGCATATAAGTCCATATCACCCACAGTTTTAAGTCTTGATTTCTCCCACTTGTTATTAACCCTTTTTTCATCCAAATCCTGCTGATTTAGGCCTTCAGGCCGTCTTGATTTCTCCCACTTGATATTAACCCTTTTTTCATCCAAATCCTGCTGATTTAGGCCTTCAGGCCAACATGCAGTGTTTTCAGTGAGAAACCTTCCGATTCAATCAGAATCCAAAGGGTACAATATATCTTTATGGAAATTCCCTGTACGTTGATGTTTAGAGATGAAATCTCTTTATGTTTTAAACTTCATGGAGTAGGAAAGGATATAAGTCCATGTCTTCCACAGATGTTAATTCATCATTTCTCCTACTTGTTATTAACCCTTTTTTCATTGAAATTCCTGCTGATTTAGGTCTTTCAGGCCAACAGGCATTTTGTTCAGTGAGAAACCTCCTGAATTCAATCACACACCAAAGGGTGCAGTATATATCTTCCTCTGACTTCTTTGTATGTAGATGATCATAGATGAAATCTCTCTATGTTTTAGACTTCAGGGTGTAGATAATGACATAAGTCCATATCACCCACAGACCTTATATCATGTTTTCTCGCACTTGTTATTACAGTTTTTTCATTCAAATTCCTGCTGATTTAGTCCTTTCAGGGAAACAGGCAATGTTTTCAATAAGAAATCTCCTGAATTCATTCAGAATCTAGTGGGTGCAGTATATAACTTTCTGTGACTGCTCTGTACTTTGATGATCATATTTGAAAACTCTCTGTTTTACACTTCATGGAGTAGAAAAGGACATAAGTCCATATAACCCACAGATCTTAAGTCATGATTTCTCCCAGTTGTTATTAACACTTTTTTCATTAAATTTCCAGCTGATTTAGCCCTTTCAGAAAACTTGAACTGTTTTCAGGGAGAAACATCCTGAATTCAATTAGATACCAAAGGTTACAGTATATATCTTTCAATGAGTTCTCTTTACATTAATGATCATAGATGAAATCTCTCTATGTTTAACACTACCTGTGATAGAAAAGGATATAAATCCATATCACCCAAGATCTTAAGTCCTGATTTCTCAAACTTGTTATTAACCCTTTTTTCATTCAAATTCCTGCTGATTTATCCTTTCAGTCCAACAGGCACTGTTTTCAGATACAAAACTTCTGAATTCAGACTCCAAAGGGTGCAGTATATATCTTTAAGGAAATTCCCTGTACGTTGATGTTTTTAGATCATATTTTAAGTCATGATTTTTTCCAATTGTTATTAAACATTGTTTCATTCAAATTCCTGCTTATTTAGGCTTTTCAGGCAACTGGAAGTGTATTCAGGGAGAAACCACCTGAACTCAATTAGATTTCAAAGGATGCATTTAATACCTTTCAGTGACTTCTCTGTAATTATCATATCATCCACATATATTTAGTCATGATTTCTCACACTTGTTAATAAACCTTTTTTCATTCAAATTCCTGCTGATTTAGGCCTTTCAGTCCAACAGACAGCATTTTCATCGAAAAACCTCATGAATTCAATCAGAATTCAAAAGTTGCACTATACATTTTTCTGTGACTTCCCTGTTCTTTGATAATCAGAGTTGAAAACTCTATATGCTTTACACTTCATCGATTAGAAGAGGACATAAATCCTTTTCATCCACAGATCTTAAGTCATCTTAAGAAATCTTAAGATTTCTCCACTTGTTATTAACCCTTTTTTCATTCAAATTCCTATTGATTTAGGCCTTTCAGGAAACAGGCAGTGTTTTCATCTAGAAACATTCTGAATTCAATCACACACCAAAGGATGCAGTATATATCTTTCTGTAACTTCACTGTACTTTTATGATCATAGATGAAATCTCTCCATGATTTATACATCATGGATTAGAAAAGGATATAAATCCATATCACCCAGAGTTCATAAGTCCTGATTTTTCGAACTTGTTATTAACTCTTTTGTCATTCAAATTCCTGCTATTTGGGCCCTTCAGGCCAACAGGCAGTGTTTTCATGAGAAACATTCTGAATTTAATCACACTCCAAAGGGTGCGGTATATATCTTTCTATGACTTCTCTGTACTTTGATGATCATAGATGAAATCTCTCTATGATTTGCACATCATGGAGTAGAAAAGGATATAGGTCCATATCATCCACAGATCTTTAGTCATGATTTCTTTACTTGTTATTAACTCTTTTTTCATTCAAATACTGCTGATTTAGGCCTTTCAGTCCAACAGGCATTGTTTTCATCAAGAAACCTACTGAATTCAATCAGACTCCAACATTGCAGTATATATATTTCTGTGACTTCTCCCTATTTGATGATCATAGATGAATACTCTCTATGTTTTACATTTCATCACGTAGAAAATGATAAAAGTCCATATCACCCACAGATCTTAAGTTATGATTTCTCCCACAGTTATTAATCTTTTTTCATTTAAATTCCTGCTGATTTAGGCTTTTCAGGCCAACAGGCAATTTTTAAAGCGAGCAACCTCCTAAATTCAATCAGACCCCAAAGGTTGCTGTATATATCTTGCTGTGACTTCTGTACTTTGATGATAATAGTTGAAAACTCATTTGCTATACACTTCATGGAGTAGAATAGGATATAAGTCCATATCACCCACAGATCGTAAGTCATGATTTATCCCTCTTGTTATTAACCCCTTTTTCATTCTAATTCCTGCTGATTTAGGCCTTTCAGTCCTTCAGGCAGTGTTTTCAGCTAGAAACCTCATGAATTCTTTCAGACTCCAAAGGGTGCCTGATATTACTTTCTCTGAATTCTCTGTACTTTGATGATCATAGATGATTTCTATGTTTTACACTTCATGGGGTAGAAAAGGATGTAAATACATAATCACCCACAGATCTTAAGTCATGATTTCTCCATCTTGTTATTATCCCTTTTCTCATTCAAATTCCTGCTGATTAAGGCCTCAGGCCAACAGTTAATATTTTCAGCAAGAAACATCCTGAATTCAATCAGAGTCCAAATGGTGCAGTATATATATTTCTGTGATTCTCTGCACTTTGATGATCATAGAAGAAATCTCTCTATGTTTTACAATTCATTGAGTAGAAAAGGATATAAGCCCCTATCAACCACAGATCTTAAGTCATGATTTCCTGAACTTGTTATTAGCCCTTTTTTTCATTGAAATTCCTGCTGATTAGAACTTTCAGGGCAACAGGCAGTGCTTTCAGCCAGAAAACTCCTGAATTCAATCAGACTCCTAAGACTGCATTATACATCTTTCTGTGATTTCTCTGTACTTTGATGATCATAGATGAAATATCTCTATGTTTTACATTTCAAGTGGTGAAAATCTATAAGTCCATAGCACCCACTGATCTTAAGTCATGATTTATACCACTTGTTATTAACCCTTTTTTCATTCAAATTCCTGCTGATTCAGGGCTTTCAGGCCAACAGGCAGTATTTAAATTGAGAAACTTCCTGAAATAAATCAGACTCCAAATGGTGCAGTATATTTCTTTATGGAATTCCCTGTTCGTTGATGTGTATAGATGAAATCTCTCTGTTTTTTACTTCATGGGTTAGAAAAGGATATAAGTCCATATCACCCACAGATCGTAAGTCATGATTTCTCCCACTTGTTATTAACCCTTTTTTCTTTCAAATTCCTGCTGATTTAGGCCTTTCACGCTATAAGTTAGTGTTTAAAGCGAGAAGCCTCCTGAATTCAATCACACCCCAAAGGGTGCAGTATATATCTTTCTGTGACTTCTCTGTACTTTGATGATCATAGATGAAATCTCTCTATGTTTTACAATTCAAGAGGCAGAAAAGGATATAAGTCCATATCATCCACAGTTGTTAAGTCATGAATTCTCCCAGTTGTTTTTTTTTTTCAGTTTCAGAGCTACATTTTATTAAGTATGTTTTCAGAGCTACATTTTATTAGATACATTTTATTAGCCATTGTGGGTTCCACTTTCCCCATATATGATTAAGATCCTATTACTAATTGCACATGATAATGAAATGGCATTATGAAGACCAGCAGATTAAGTGACATGGACACACATCAATCAGAAATAAAAATGCTCATATACTGAGTACTTTCTAATGGAATACAGTGAGCTGTATTCTTTAGATCCTATGTAAAAAATATTAAACCATTGTTTCAAGAAACTGAAAAATCAAAACAATGTGCATTTGGTAAGTATTTAATCAAGATTGAATATAGTAAAATGACATTTAACAGAGATTAACCAAAAGTTCACTTTGGAGATTAGCTGCTGAAGGTCACCTCATCGGCTCCAGGCCTGTGGGAGGGACCCCCTGGCCGCGCCGCCCGCCCCCTCCTCCATCCCTGGGAGCCAAGGCCCGCAACCAGGTTCCTCCGGAAACCCGCCCACCTTGCCCACGCCAGGTTAGCTGCTGGAGGTTACCTCGCCGGCTCCAAGCCTGTGGGAGGGACCCCTCGCCGTGCTGCCCGCCCCCTCCGCCATCCCTGGGAGCCAAGCCCCACCTCCAGGTTCCTCTGGAAACCCGCCCACCTTGCCCACGCCAGGTTAGATGCTGGAGGTCACCTCGCTGGCTCCAGGACTGTGGGAGGGACCCCTCGCCGTGCCGACCGCCCCCTCCGCCATCCCTGGGAGCCAAGCCCCACCTCCAGGTTCCTGCGGAAACCTGCCCACCTTGCCCACGCCAGGTTAGCTGCTGGAGGTCACTAGCGCAAATTACTAAACTAAACTAAAGTACAGATCTACTCTCAACCTGGAATACACTCCCATCAACATGCCAACCAACACAAGATCCATGGTTTCTCAATATGTAGAACAGAATCAAAAGCAAAACACAGTAAGGAGAAAAAATTTAAACATGCAAGAAAGCCCTACAGGAAGTAATCCATCGCCAACAAAGAAAGGACAACCTCCAGAAAACACCAAAGAAATGATTTGCATCTCAGAAAAAGATTCCTCTATTAACATGTTAAATGCACTCCAGCAACTAAAAGAAGAATTAGAAAAAAAGGACAACAGTATGATAGAAGCAATTAATGCACTAAGAGAGGAAGTAGAAACATAAAAAAGAAAGGATCAATATGCATACCCTAATCAACAAACTAAAGAATGAAAATGAATCACTTAAATTGAAATTGAAAGAGACTCAAGATTTAAAGGTTGCAATAGATGAACTCAAAAACTCACATGAAAACCATGGCAGTAGAATAGATGAAATAGAGGAAAGAATCAGCACACTTGAGGATACAGAAATAGAGAGGACAAAGAAAGAAAAAGAGAGAGAGAAACTAAGTAGGAGGACTGAAGACAAGCTCAGACATTTGTCAGATTCCTTAAGGAAAAGAAACATAAGAGTAATAGGAATCCCAGAAGGAGAGGAGAGAGTTATGGGAACTAAAAGGCTGTTCAAAATAATTATAATAGAGAACTTTCAAAATCTAAAGAAAGGACTGAAAATAGACATACAGGAAGCCAAAGGACACCAAATTACTTTAATGAAAGAAAAGCCACAGTGAGACACATCATCATAAAACTTCCTAGAACCCAAGATAAGGAAAAAATAATGAGAATGGCTAGAGAAAAGAAACAGATAACGTACGAAAGAAAATCTATTAGACTGACCTCAGATTTTTCTGAAGAGACACTCCAGGCAAGGAGAGAATGGCGTCACATCTACAAAAAACTTCAAGAAAAAATATGCCAGCCAGAATACTCTACCCTGCAAAGCTATCTGTTTTCTACGAAGGAAAAATTAGAACCTTCTCCAACAAGCAAAGTCTCCAGAAATTTGCTACCACTAAACCCCCACTGGAAGAAATTTTGCAGGAAGCCTCAAGACTAAAACCATAAGATCAAATACAAGAAACAAAAACACACAATAAATCCCAAATGACCACCAGGAAACCGTTAGAATCGCAAATATCAATAATCACCCTAAATGTCAATGGTCTAAACTCAGCAATCAAAAGACGAAGAGTTGCAGACTGGATCAGAAAACTGGACCCAACATTCTGCTGCCTCCAAGAAACACACCTGATCGCTAAGGATAAGCATAGACTGAAGGTGCAAGGCTGGAAAACTACACTACAAGCAAACGGCCCCCTCAAGAAAGCAGGAGTTGCCATTCTTATATCAGACAGAGCAGACTTCAAATTAACAAAAGTGACAAAAGATAAAGACGGCCACTACATAATGGTTAAAGGGTCAATCCACCAAAAAGACATAACATTAATCAACATATACGCACCTAATGAGGGAGCACCAAAGTTCATAAAATAACACCTAGTAGAACTGAAATCAAATATGGATGAAAATACATACGTGGTAGGAGATTTTAACACGCTACTCTCAACACAAGACAGATCAACAAAGCAGCAACTACACAAAGAAACAAAAGCTTTAAAGGAAGAGCTGGACCAAATGGACTTAATAGATATATACAGGACCCAACACCCCCAAGGAAAGGAACACTTTTTTTTTTCAAATGCATATGGTTCTTTCTCTAAAATCGATCATAAACTAGGCCACAAGACAAACCTGAACAAGTACACAAAGATTAAATTAATACCAACCGTTTTCTCCGATCATAAAGGCATCAAATTAGAAATCAACAATGAAAAAAAAATAAGGAGAGTAAACATCATATGGAGACTGAACAACAGGCTTCTGGAATATCACTGGGTAAAAGAGGAAATCAAAGAAGAAATTAAAACCTACATAAAAGCAAACGACAATGATGACACAACGTTCCAAAATGTGTGGGATGCAGCAAAAGCAGTACTACGAGGAAAATTCATAGCAATACAAGCCCAAACAACAAGAATTGAAACAGCCCAAAGAAATACTCTAATCTCCCAACTTGAGGACTTAGAAAAAGAGCAACAAAAAAAAACCCCAAACCCAGCAGAAGACAAGAAATAACAAAAATCAAAGCGGAGATTAATGAAATAGAAACCAAAAAGACCATCGTGAAGATAAACAAATCCAAAAGCTGGTTCCTTGAAAAAATAAATAAAATTGACAACCCCCTGGCAAGGCTTACAAAGAAAAGAAGAGAGAAAACTCAAATAAACAGGATCATAAACGAAAACGGAGATATTACAACAGACCCAGCAGAAATCCAAAAGATAATTAGAGACTACTACGGACATCTCTATGCAAACAAATACAACAACCAGTTGTTATTAACACTTTTTTCAGTCAAATTCCTGCTGATTTATGCCTTTCAGGCCAAAAGGCAGTGTTTTCAGCGAAAAACCTCCTGATCAATCAGACTGTAAAGGGTGCAGTATATATAATTCTGTGACTTCTCTGATCCTGATGATCATACATGAAATCTCTCTATGTTTTACACCTCATGGGGTAGAAAAGGGTATAAGTCTATAATACAACAGATCTTAAGTCATGTTATCTCCCAATTGTTATTAACCCGTTTTATTCAAATTCCTGCTGATTTAGGCCCTTTAGGCCAACTGGCAGTGTTTTCAGCCAAAAACCTACCGAATTCAATCGCACTCCAAAGGGTGCAGTATATATCTTTTTGGAACTTCCCAGTATGTTGATGACTATAGATGAAATCTCTCTCTGTTTTACACATCATGGGGTAGAAAAGGATATAAGTCCATATCACCCACAGATCTTAAGTCATGATTTCTCACACATGTTACTAACCATTTTTTATTCAAATTCCTGCTGATTTATGCCTTTCAGGCAATAAGGCAGTATTTTCGGGCAGAAAAGTTCTGAATTCAATCAGAATCCTAAGATTGTATTATATATCTTTCTGTGACTTCTGTTTACTTTAATGATCATAGACAAAATCTCTCTAAGTTACACATAGGGGGTAGAAAAGGGTGTAAGTCCATAGCACCCACAGATGTTAAGTCATGATTTGTCCCACTTGTTATTAACCCTTTTTTCATTCAAAATCCTGCTGATTAAGGCCTTTTAGGCAAACAGGCAGTGGTTTAAGCGAGAATCCTCCTGAATTCAATTTCACTCCATAGGGTGCAGTATATATCTTTATGTGACTTCTCTATAATTTGATGATCATAGATGAAATCTCTCTATGTTTTACACTTCATGGGGTAGAAAAGGTTATAAGTCCATAGCACCCACAGTTCTTACGTCATGATTTCTACCACTTGTTAATAACCCTTTTTTCATTCTAATTCCTGATGATTTAGTCCTTTCAGGCTAATAGGTAGTGTTTAAAGCAAGAAACCTCCTGAATTCTATCACACCCCAAAGGGCGCAGTATTTATCTTTCTGTGACATCTCTGTACTGATGATCATAGATGAAATCTCTCTATGTTGTACATTTCAAGAGGTAGAAAAGGATATAAGTCCATATCACCCACAGATCTTAAGTCATGATTTCTCCCACTTGTTATTAACCCTTTTTTCATTCAAATTCCTGCTGATTTAGGCCTTTCAGGTGAACTGAAAGTGTTTTCAGGGAGAAACCTCCTGTGTTCAACCAGACTACAAAGGGTGCAGTACATATCTTTCTGTGACTTCTCTGTATTTTGATGATTATAGATTAAATCTCTGATTTATACTTCTTCATATAAGTAAAGGGTATAAGTCCATAATACCCACAGATCTTAAATCTTGGTTTCTCTCACTTGTTATTACCCTTTTTTCATTCATATTCTCGCTGATTTAAGCCATTCAGGTCAATGGTCAGTGTCTTCGTGAGAAACCTCCTGTATTCAATCAGACTATATAGGGTGCAGTACATATCTTTTTGTGACTTCTCTGTTGTTTGATGATCATAGATGAAATCTATGTTTTACACTCATAGGGTAGAAAAGGATATAAGTCCATATCATCCACAGATCTTAAGTCATGATATCTCCCATTTGTGACTAAGCCTGTTTTCATTCAAATTTCTGCTGATTTACGCCCTTTAGGCCTATAGGCATTGTTTTCATCAAGAAACTTCCTGAATTCAAACAGATTCCAAAGGGTGCAATATATATCATTCTGTGACTTCTTGTATTTGATGATCGTAGATGAAATATCTCTATGTTTACACTTTATGGAGTACAAAAGGATATAGTCTATATCAGCCACAGACCTTAAGTCATGATTTCTCCTTCTTGTTACTAACCCTTTTTTATTGAAATTACGGCTGATTTAGGCCTTTCAACCAACAGGCAGTGTCTTCAATGAGTAACCTCCTGAATTCAATTAGACAAAAAAGGGTACAGTATATATCTTTCTGTGATTTCTCTGTATTTTGATGATCATAGATAAAATCAATGTTTTACACTTCATAGGATAGAAAAGGATATAAGGCATATCACCCACAGATCTTAAGTCATGATTTTTCCCACTTATTATTAACCTTTTTTTCATTCATATTAATGCTGATGTAGGCCTTTCAAGCCACTAGTCAGTGCTTTCAGCGAGAAACCGACTGAATTCAATCACACTACAAAGGGTGCTGTATGTATCTATATGGAATGTCCCTGTACATTGATGTTTATAGAAGAAATCACACTCTGTTTTACACTTCATGGGGTAGAAAAGATATAAGTCCATTTCACCCACAGATCTTAAGTCATGATTTCTCCAACTTGTTTTTAACCCTTTTTTTATTCAAATTCCTGCTGATTTATGCCTTTAAGGCCAACTGAAGTGTTTTCAGGGAGAAACCTCCTGAATTCTATTTGACTCCATTGCATGTAGTATATACCTTTACGTGACTTCTCTGTACTTTGATGATAATAGATGAAATCTCTCTTATTTTTCCACTTCATGTAGTATAAAGGATATAAGTCCATATCATTAAAGATCTTAAGTCATTATTTCTCCTGCTTGTTTTTAACAATTTTTTCATTCCAATTCCTGCTTAATTAGGCCTGTCAGGCCAAAAGGCAGGTTTCTCAGTGAGAAACATTCTGAATGCAATCAGACTCCAAATGATGCAGTATATAACTTTTTGTGACTTCTCTGTACTTTGATAATCATAAATGAAATCTATTTCATTTATGAAATATGAAAGTTTTAATTTATGAAATATGAAGTTTTAATCTTCATGTAGTAGAAAATGATATAATCAATATCACCCACAGATCTAAAGTTATGATATCTCCCACCTGTTATTAACCCTATTTTTATTCAAATTCCTGCTGATTTAAAAGTTTTAGTCCAACAGGAAGTGTTTTCAGTAAGAAAACTCCTGAATTCAGTCACACTCCAAAGGGTGCAGTACATATCTTTCTGTTACTTCTCTGAACTTTGATGATCATAGATGAAATATATGTTTTACACTTCATGGTTTAGAAAAGGATATAAGTCCATATCACTCACAGATGTTAAGTCATGATTTCTCCCATTAGTTATTAACTTTTTTCCATGCAAATTCATGCTGATTTCGGCCTTTCAGGCCAAGAGGCAATGTTTTCAGCTACAAACCTTCTGAATCCATCACATTCCAAAGGGTGCAGTATATATCTTTATGGAACTTACATGTAAGTTGATGTTTATAAATGAAATCTCTCTATGATTTATATTTCATATTGGAGAAAAGTCCATATCACCCACAGTCATGATTTCTCGAATTGTTATTATTCCTTTTTTAATTCTAATTCCTGCTGATTTAGGCCTTTCATGCCGTAAAGCAGTTTATGCAGGGAGAAAATACCTGAATTCAATCAGAATCCTAAGATTGCATTGTATATCTTTCTGTGACGTCTCTTTACTTTGTTGATCATAGATGAAATCTCTCTATGGTTTACGCTTCATTTAGTAGAAAAGGATATAAGTTCATATCACCCACAGATCTTAAGGCATGATTTCTCCCACTTGGTATTAACCCTTTTTTCTTTCAAATTCCTGCTCATTTAGGCCTTGCAGGCCAATGGGCTGTTTCTTCAGAGAAATCTCCGGAATTCAGTCAGACTACAAAGGTTGCAGTATATATCTTTCTGTGACTTCTCTGTACTTTGATGATCATAGATGAAATCTACATTTTACACTTCATGGGGTAGAAAAGGATATAAATCCATATCACCCACATATCTTAAATCTTGATTTCTCCCACTTTTTATTAATACTTTTGTCATTCAAAATCTGCTGATTTAGGCCTTTCAGACCAACACACAATGTTTTCAGTGAGAACCCTCCTGAATTCAATCAGACTCCAAAGGGTGCAGTATATATCATTTTGGAAATTCCCTGTATATTGATGTTTATAGATGAAATCTCTCTCTATTTTTTACCTTTTGGGGTAGAAATTATATAAGTCCATATCACCCACAGATTTTAAGTTATGATTACTCCAATTTGTTATTAACCCTTTTTCATTCAAATTCCTGCTGATTTAGGCCTTTCAAGCTAAATGGAAATGTTTTCCAGGGAGAAATACCCTGAATTCAATTAGACTTCAGAGGGTGCACTATATATCTTTCTGGAACTTCTCTATAATTTCATGATCATAGATGAAATCTATCTCTGTTTTATACTTCATGTGGTAGAAAAGGATATAAGTCCATATCACCCATAGATTGGTGCAGTATATATCTTTCTGTGACTTTTCTTTACTTTGATGATCATAGATGAAAGCTCTCTATGTTTTATACTTTACGGGGTACAGAGATTATAATCTATATCATCCAGTGATGTTGTCATGATTTCTCCCACTTGTTATTAACCATATTTTATTCAAATTCCTGCAGATTTATGCTTTCAGGCCACAAGGCAGTGTTTTCAGTGAGAAACCTCCTGATCAATCAGACTCTAAATCTATCTATGAAATCTATCTATGTTTTACACATCATGGGATAGAAAGGATATAAGTCCATAACACAAGAGATCTTAAGTCATGATTTGTCCCAGTTGTGATTAACGGTTTTTTCAATAAAATTCCTGCTCATCTAGGCCTTTCACGCCAACGGGCAGTGTTTAAAGCAATAAAGCTCCTGAATTCAATCATACTCCAAAGGGTGCACTATATATCTTTCTGTGACTTCTCTTTATTTTGATGATCATAGATGAAATCTCACTATGTATACACTACTTGAGGTAGAAAAGTATATATCCATATCACCCACAGATTAACTCATGATTTCACCCAGTTTTTATTAACCCTTTTTATATTTAAATTCCAGCTGATTTAGAGCTTTCAAGCCAACATGCAGTGTTTGCAGGGAGAAACCTCCTGAATTCAATCAGACTCCATAGGGTGCAGTATATATCGTTATGTGACTTCTCTGTTCTTTGATGATCATAGATGAAATCTCTCTATGTTTTACACATCATGGGGTAGAAAACGATATAAGTCCATATCTCCCACAGATCTTAAGTCATGATTTCTCCCACTTGTTATTAACCCTCTTTTCATTCAAATTCCTGCTGATTTAGGCCTTTCAGGCCACAGGCAGGGTTTTCAGAGAGAAACCTCCTGAATTAAATTAGACTCCAAAGGGTGCAGTATATATCTTTTTGTGTCTTCTCTCTACTTTGGTGATCATAGATGAAATCTATATGTTTTAAACTTCTTTGGGTAGAAAAGATATAAGTCCATATGATGCACGGATCTTAACTCATCATTTCTCCCAATTGTTATTTATCCTTTTTCATTCAAATTCCCGCTGATTTAGGCCTTGCAGGCCAACAGGAAGTGTCTTCAGTGAGAAACCTCCTGAATTCTATCAGACTCCAAAGGGTGCATTATATATGTTTCTGTGACTTTTCTGTACTTTGATTATCATAGATGAAATCTCTCTATGGTTTACACTTCATGGGGGTAGAAAAGGATATAAGTCCAATTAACCCATACATCTTAATTCATGATTTCTCCCACTTGTTATTAACACTTTTTTCATTAAAATTCCTCATTTTTTAGCCTTTCCAGCCAACAGGCAGTGTTTTCAGGGAGGAAACTCCTGAATTTAATCAGACTCCAAAGGCTGAAGTATATATCTGTCTATGACTTCTCTGTATTTTGATGATCATAGATGAAATTTATGTTTTACTTTCATGGTGTAGAAAAGGGTATAAGTCCATACCACCCACAGTTATTAAGTCATGAATTCTCCCACTAGATACTAACCCTTTTTTCATTCAAATTCCTGCTGATTTAGGTCTTTCAGGCCAACAGGCAGTGTTATTTGCGAGAAACCTCTTGAATTCAGTCACAATCCTAAGGGTGCATTATATATCTGTCTAGGACTTCTATGAATTTTGATAATCATAGATGAAATCTATGTTTTACACTTCATGGTTGAGAAACGATGTAAGACCATATCACCCACAGAACTATTCTCATTTTTTCTCCCGCTTGTTATTAACAATTTCTCATTCAAAATCCTGCTGATTTAGGCCGTTCATGCCATTAGGCAGTGTTTTCAGCAAGAAATGTTCTAAATTCAAACACATTCCAAAGGGTGCAGTATATATCTTTATGGAACCTCCCTGTACAATGATGTTTACAGATGAAATCTCTCTATGTTTTGCATTTTATGTAGTAGAAAAGATATAAGTCCATAGCACCAACAGATCTTAAATCATGATTTCTCCAACTTGTTATTAACCCTTTTTTCATTCAAATTCCTGCTGATTTAGGCCTTTCTGGCCAACGGTCAATGTCTTCAGAAAAACCTCCTGAATTCAGTCAGACTACAAATGGTGCAGTATATATATTTCTGTGACTTCTCTGTACTTTGGTGATCATGGATGAAATCTCTCTATGTTTTACACTTCATGGGGTAGAATAGGATATAAGTTCGTATCACACAGATTTTAAGTCATGATTTCTCCCACTTGTTCTTAACCCGTTTTTCATTCAAATTCTTGCTGTTAGGCCTTTTAGGCCAACTGTAAGTGCTTTAAGCGAGAAACCTCCTGAATTAAATCAGACTCCAAAGGGTGAAGTATATATCTTTATGGAACTTCCCTCTACGTTGATGTGTATAGATGAAATCTCTCTGTTTTTCTCTTCATGGGTTAGAAAAGGATGTAAGTCCATACAACCCACAGATCTTAAGTCATGATTACTCCCACTTGTTATTAACCCTTTTTTCTTTCGAATTCCTGCTGATTTAGGCCTTTCATGCTATAAGGCAGTGTTTAAAGCAAAAGCTGCCTGAATTCAATCACACACCAAAGGGTACAGTATATATCTTTCTGTGACTTCTCTGTACTTTGATGATCATAGATGAAATCTCTCTACTTTTTACAATTCAAGAGGCAGAAAATGATAAGTCCATATCATCCACAGATGTTAAGTCATGAATTCTCCCAGTTTTAATTAACCCTTTTTTCATTCAAATTTGCTGATTTATGCCTTTCAGGCCAAAAGGCAGTGTTTTCAGGGAGACCTCCTGATCAATCAGACTGTAAAGGGTGCAGTATATATAATTCTGTGACTTCTCTGATCTTGATGATCATACATGAAATCTCTCTATGTTTTACACCTCATGGGGTTGAAAAGTTAATAAGTCTATAATACAACAGATCTTAAGTCATGATTTCTCCCAATTGTTATTAACACATTTTTTCATTCAAATTCCTGCTACTTTAGGCACTTTAGACTAACAGGCAGTGCTTTCCGCCAGAAATCTACTGAATTCAATCACACTCCAAAGCATTCACATATATGTTTTTGGAACTTCCCTGTATGTTGATGATTATAGATGAAATTTTTCTATGTTTTACACTTCGTGGGGTAGAAAAGGATATAAGTCCATATCACCCACAGATCTTAAGTCATGATTTCTCCCACTTGTTACTAACCTTTTTTCATTCAAATTCCTTCTGATTTATGCCTTTCAGGCAATAAGGCAGTGTTTTCAGGCAGAAAACTCCTGAATTCAATCAGACTCCTAAGATTGCATTATATATCTTTCTGTGACTTCTTTTTACTTTGGTGATTGTAGATGAAATCTCCCTATGATTTACACTTCATGGAGTAGAAAAGGATATAAGACCATATCACACGCAGATCTTTAGTCAGGATTTCTTCCACTTGTTATTAACCCTTTTTCATTGAAAGACTGCTGATTTAGGCCTTTCAGTCCAACAGGCATTGTTTTCATCAAGAAAACTCCTGAATTCAACCAGACTCCAACGGTGCAGTATATATCTTTCTGTGACTTCTCCCTATTTGATGATCATACATGAAATCTCTCTATGTTTTACACCTCATGGGGCAGAAAATTATATAAGTCCATAATACAGCAGATCTTAAGTCATGATTTCTTCAACTTGTTATAAACACTTTTTTCATTCAAATTCCAGCTGATTTAGGCCTTTCAAGCCAACAGGCAGCGTTTCAAGTGATAAAGCTCCTGAATTCAATCACACTCCAAAGGTGGAGTATATATCTTTCTCTGACTTCTCTGTACTTTCATGATCATAATTGAAATCACTCTGTTTTACACTTCATGGGGTAGAAAAGGATATAAGTCCATATCACCTACAGATCTGAAGTCCTGTATTCTCCCAGTTATTACCCCTTTTTTATTATTTTTTTTATTTTTTAAAATTTTTTAAATTTTTGTTAGTTCATTTTATTGATTTGTCACAATTGTGCATTAATTGATCCCTCCTTCTCCCTCCATATCCCCCCTCTGTATCCCCCTTTCTCCTCCCTCCATATCTGCCCTCTGTATCCCCCCTTCAGTCACTCCTTCTCCCATTTTTCTGCAAATTGTTGGTTGGTTAAGTTGGTGTTTAGTTGTTGGTTGTTTGGCCTGTTGTTCTCTTCGGATATATGGTAAATGTGTGTATTTTCTTTTTACCCTGGGGCTTTCAAACTTCACTAACATTTGTTAACTATCCTGATCTTTTGTGCTCTTCACCTCCCCTGCCGTCTTCCCGCTCCTCCTCTCTCGCTCCATGGTTCTGTCCCATTGGTTGTTTTCTTTTTTCTTATTTGTTTGTTTGGTTTTCCCTATATCCTTCATATAAGTGAGACCATCCCATACTTCTCGTTTTCTTTTTGACTTATTTCTGCTAATATGAGTCTTTCGAGTTCCATCCCAGTTGCTACAAATGACGTGTGTTTGTCCTCCTTGATAGATGCGTAGTATTCCATCGTGTGTATGTACCACATTTTTTTGTAGCCAATCGTCTGTCTGGGGACATTTTGGTTTGTTTCCAATTCTTTGCAACTGTAAACAGGGCTGCAATGAACATGCGCGTACATGTGTCCTTTTGAATTAATGCCTTCATGTCCTCTGTGTAGATTCCTAGTAGTGGGATTGCTGGGTCAAGTGGTAAGTCCACTTTCAATTGTTTGAGGGTCCTCCACACAGTCTTCCATAGTAGCTGGACCAGTTTGCACTCCCACCAGCAGTGTAGGAGAGTTTCTTTTTTTCCACATCCACGCCAACATTTGTTGTCTGTTTTATTTATGTGGGCTATTCTTACTGGTGTAAGATGGTATCTTAGTGTGGTTTTAATATGCATTTCCCTGATTATTAGTCAAGTTGAGCATTTTTTCATATGTCTATTCGCCATCTGTCTCTCCTCTTTGGTGAAGTGTCTTTTTAGTTCTTCTACCCATTTTTTGATTGGGATTTTGGCGTTGTTTTTGTTGAGCTGTAGGAGCTCTTTGTGGATATTCGTTATCAGACCCTTGTCACCTGTCTGCAGGGCAAAAATTTTCTCCCAGTTGGTTGGGTTTCTTTTCTTTTGTTTATTGTCTCTTTTCTGAACAGAAACTTTTTAGTTTGTTATAGTCCCAGCTGTTTATGCTTTTCTTCATTTTTTTATGCCAGCCATAGTTGTTTCCTGAAATTGATTTCTGAGGTGAAATTCATGAAGGATTTTGCCCAGGTTTTCTTCTATGTATTTTATGGTTGCAGGTCTCACTTCCAGGTCCTTTATCCATTTTGAGTTAATTTTTGTACAGGGTGTGAGGGTGTTATCCTGGTCCATTTTTTTTTACAAGTTTTGATCCAGTTTTCCCAGCACCATTTACTGAAGAGGCTATCCTTGTTCCAGGGTATGTTTTTTGCCTCTTTGTCAAAGATTAATTGACTGTATATGTGTGGTATTATTTCTGGATATTCAATTCTGATTCATTGGTCTGTTTGTCTGTTTTTGTACCAGTACCATGCTGCTTTAAGTATTATGGCTTTGTAGTACAGTTTGAAGTCTGGAATAGTAATACCTCCATTCTCTCTTCTGTTTGTCAAAAGGGATTTTGGATATTCGGAGTCTTTTGTTGTTCCATATAAATTTCAGTAATTTTTGTTCTATCTCTTTATAATCTGTCATTGGGATATTTTTTGGAATTGCATTGAATCTATAGATGGCCTTTGGTAGTACAGCCATTTTGATAATGTTGATTTTTTCAATCCATGTACAGGGAATGTCTTTCCATTTATTTTGTCATCTTCTATTTCTTTTAAGAATGTTTAATAGTTTTCTTTGTATAGGTCTTTTACGTCTTTTGTTAGGTTTATTCCCAAGTATTTGATTTTATTTGGTGCAATGGTAAATGGGGTGCTTTTTCCTAATTTCTTCTTCTTCTGATTGATTCTGTGCATATGTGAATGCTGTTGATTTTTGCGTGTTGATTTTCAATCCAGCTACCTTACCAAATCGGTTTATTATTTCAGTTTTTCTGTTGATTTTTCTGGGTTCTCTACATAGAGAATCATATCATCCGCGTATAATGATAACTTTATTTCTTCGTTCCCTATTCGGGTTCCTTTTATGTCTTTCTCTTGTCTTATTGCCCTAGCTAGGATTTCCAGAACTATGTCGAAAAGGAGTGGAGAGAGTGGGCATCCTTGCCTGGTTCCGGACTTTAATTGGAATGGTCTCAGGTTTTCCCCATTGAGGATGATATTTGCTGTGGGTCTGTCATATATAGTTTTTTATTATGTTTAGGTATGTTCCTTTAATATCAATTTTTTCCAGGGCTTTCATCATGAAAGGATGCTGAACTTTACCAAATGTTTTTTCCGCATCTATCGATATGATCATATGGTTTTGTTTCTTCTCTTTGTTGATGTGGTGGATTATGTTGATTGATTGTTGAATGGTGAACCATCCCTGTGCCCCTGGGATGAATCCCACTTGGTCATGATGGATGATCCTTTTTATGCAATGTTGGATTCGGTTTGCCAGGATTTTGTTTAGAATTTTTCATCTGTGTTCATTAGGGAGATTGGTCTGTAGTTTTCTTTCTTTGCACTATCTTTGTTTTTGGAATTAGTGTAATGTTTGCTTCATAGAAGGTATTTGGTAGCTTTCCTTCTTTCTCAATTTTTTAAAAGAGTTTTAATAGTACCAGTGTTAGTTCCTCTTTGAATGTTTGGTAGAACTCATTTGTAAAACCATCAGGACCTGGGCTTTTGTTTTTAGGGAGAGTTTTGATGACTGCCTCAATTTCACTGCTTGTAATTGACCTGTTTAAGTTTTCTATTTCTTCTTTGTTCCATTTTGGATGACTGTATTGTTCCAGGAATTTGTCCATCTCTTCCAGGTTGCTGTATTTGTTTGCATATAGATGTTCGTAGTAGTCTCTAATTATCTTTTGGATTTCTACTGGATCTGTTGTAATATCTCCGTTTTCGTTTATGATCCTGTTTATTTGAGTTTTCTACTTCTTTTCTTTGTAAGCCTTGCCAGAGGTTTGTCAATTTTATTTATTTTTTCAAAGAACCAACTTTTGGTTTCGTTTATCTTCTCGATGGTTTTTTTGGTTTCTATTTCATTAATCTCCGCTCTGATTTTTGTTATTTCTTGTCTTCTGCTGGGTTTGGGGTTTTTTTTAGTTGCTCTTTTTCTAAGTCCTCAAGTTCGGAGATTAGAGCATTTCTTTGGGCTGTTTCAATTCTTGCTGTTTGGGCCTGTATTGCTATGAACTTTCCTCGTAGTACTGCTTTTGCTGCGTCCCACAGATTTTGGAACGTTGTGTCGTCATTGTCATTTGCTTCCATGTAGGTTTTAATTTCTTCTTTGATTTCCTCTTTACCTAGTGATATTCCAGAAGCCTGTTGTTCAGTCTCCATGTGGTATTTACTCTCCTTATTTTCTTTTCATTGTTGTTTTCTAATTTGATGCCTTTATGATCGGAGAAAAAGGTTGGTATTATTTTAATCTTTGTGTACTTGTTCAGGTTTGTCTTGTGGCCTAGTATATGATCGATTTTAGAGAAAGAACTGTGTGCATTTGAAAAAAAATGTGTATTCTTTTCCTTGGGGGTGTAAGGTCCTGTATATATCTATTAAGTCCATTTGGTCCAGCTCTTCCTTTAAAGCTTTTGTTTCTTTGTGTAGTTGCTGCTTTGTTGATCTGTCTTGTGTTGAGAGGGGTGTGTTAAAATCTCCTACCACGTATGTATTTTCATCAATATTTGATTTCAGTTCTACTAGGTGTTGTTTTATGAACTTTGGTGCTCCCTCATTAGGTGCGTATATGTTGATTACTGTTATGTCTTTTTGGTGGATTGACCCTTTAACCATTATGTAGTGGCCGTCTTTATTTTTTGTCACATTTGTTAATTTGAAGTCTGCTCTGTCTGATACAAGAATGGCAACTCCTGCTTTCTTGAGGGGGCCGTTTGCTTGTAGTGTAGTTGTCCAGCCTTGTACCTTCAGTCTATGCTTATCCTTAGCGATCAGGTGTATTTCTTGGAGGCAGCAGAATGTTGGGTCCTGTTTTCTGATCCAGTCTGCAACTCTTCGTCTTTTGATTGCTGAGTTTATACCATTGATATTTAGGGTGATTATTGATATTTGCATTTCTAACGGTTTCCTGGTGGTCACTTGGGTTTATTTTGTGTTTTTGTTTCTTGTATTTGATCTTCTTATGGTTTTAGTCTTGAGGCCTCCTGCAAAATTTCTTGGAGTGGGGGTTTAGTGGTAGCAAATTTCTGGAGACTTTGCTTGTTGGAGAAGGTTCCGATTTTTCCTTCGTAGAAGAAGGATAGCTTTGCAGGGTAGAGTATTCTTGGCTCGCACATATATTCTTGGAGTTTTTTGTAGATGTGACTCCATTCTCTCCTTGCCTGGAGTGTCTCTTCTGAAAAATCTGAGGTCAGTCTAATGGATTTTCCTTTGTAGGTTGTCTGTTTCTTTTCTCTAGCCATTCTCATTATTTTTTCCTTATCTTGGCTTCTAGGAAGTTTTATGATGATGTGTCTCGCTGTGGCTTTTCTTTCATTAAAGTAGTTTGGTGTCCTTTTGGCTTCCTGTATGTCTACTTTCATTTCTTCCTTCAGATTGGGGAAGTTCTCCTCTATTATTATTTTGAACAGCCTTTCAGTTCCCATAACTCTCTCTTCTCCTTCTGGGATTCCTATTACACTTATGTTTCTTTTCTTTAAGGAATCTGACATATCTCTGAGCTTGTCTTCAGTCCTCCTACTTTGTTTCTCTCTCTTTTTCTTTCTTTGTCCTCTCTATTTCTGTATCCTCAAGTGTGCTGATTCGTTCCTCTATTTCATCTATTCTACTGCCATGGCTTTTCTGTGCATTTTGCAGCTCATCTATTGCAAACTTTAAATCTTGAGTCTCTTTCAATTTCCATTTAGGGATTCATTTTCATTCTTTAGTTCATTGATTAGGTTATGCATAATGATGCTTTCTTTTTTATATGTTTCTATTTCCTCCCTTAGTGCATTAATGCTTCTATCATACTAGTGTTCTTTTTTCTAATTCTTCTCTTAATTGTTAGAAAGCATTTAACATGTTAATAGAGGAATCTTTTTCTGAGATGCAAATCATTTCTTTGATGTTCACTGGAGGTTGTCCTTTTTTGTTGGCGATGGATTACTTCCTGTAGGGCTTGCACGCTTGTTTAAAGTTTTTCTCCTTACTGTGTTTTTCTTTTGAACCTGTTCTACACATATTGAGAAACCATGGATCTTGTGTTGGTTGGCATGTTGATGGAAGTGTATTCCAGGTTGAAAGTAGATCTGTACTTTAGTAATTTGCGCCGGTGCTGCTTGCAACACCAGCGCTAGTTACCTCCAACAGTTAACTGTGTGTGGGCAAGGTGGGCGGGATTCCAAGGGAACCTGGCTGCAGGGGTTGGCTCCCAGGGTTGGCGGAGAGAGCCGCACATGCGAAGGGGTCCCTTCCAAAGGCCTGGAGCCAGCGAGGTGACCTCCAATGGCTAACCTGGGTTTGGGCAAGGTGGGCGGGTTCCCAATTGTTATTAACCATTTTTTCATTCAAATTCCTGGTGATTTAGGCCCTTTAGGCTACAGGCAGTGTTTTCAGCGAGAAACC
>PVHY01019012.1:0-28206 GCA_004024945.1 Uropsilus gracilis | reverse complement strand
GTTTTCTCTGTTGGTAGAGATGTAGACTTGTACAGTTCAACGTAACGCAATGTCAACTGTAGCTTTCCAAATCTCCTAAAACAAGGTAACCCCTGGAGGATGTGGATGTGGATCCTCTGACCCAAGGAGCCTGGGCCTTTGGGCGCGAATCCCTATGGGACTCAGCTGGGAGGTGTCGATGTCATGGTCCTGCCCACAGCCTTAGTCAGTGAGAGATGTAAATACTGTTTGTTGCAATAAAGTCTTGCCATAAAATAATAATAATGGGGTGTTGACAATAGCCAGAAGGATATATTAAGAGGACAACTTGTTAATCATCATTGTTTTATGACTACCCCGTGGAACATTTCCCCCCAAATACCTGCCTCACCTATTCCCTTACCACTGGGCCTCTTTTCCGGTGTCTTCTCAGGGAGACCTCCCCTCCCCATTTAGAGGAGCGAGGAGGGCTGACAGCCCTAGGTCTGGCTTCCTACTCTCTTCTCACCATCACCCAGGGTTGTCTGAGGTCAGAAGATGAGCACACAGAGAAAGGTAGGAATCCTTGGTTATTTTTTTTCAAAAGAGAAGGAGACCTCCCCAGAAGTGCCTCCGCTCCTTCTCTGGTAAATGAAGCATGATGATGATGTCATGTAGGTTGGTGTCTCAGCTGGCCTGGTATCAAGGGGAGGCCCTTTAAGACTGGCCCCCATTCATTCTCCCAGAAGGGCCTGGGTCTAATTTGGGTTGTGGTGGTTTGGCAGGAGCTTAAGCAACAAGGGAATTATGGGAAGGATGAAGAGGGAATCTCAGTGACCAGAGACTCAGTGGTGTCCCAACTGCACTGAAAGGGTGGGTATGGCCCAAGGCTTTACCTTGCTCTGCCCTGTCTGTCCTTGAGGCAGACTCTGCCCAGTCCCATGACTCCCAATGTATAGGTGAAGGTTGGAGCAGCATCCCATCAGGGGCACACGGGCCACCTCCTGAATTGCTGTGTCCCATGTCTAGAACAGGGTTTCACCGCTCCTTGCCTGGTGCTCGACACCGACAAACTAGGCTTTTCCAGCCTAGACTTTGTCCAGGCCTCTCTGGGAAGCCTCTTCATAAAGAAAGTAGACTGAGCACAACAATGAGGATTAGAAGGTGGTACTTAAGGTTTTCTCTAGGCCCTATGCTGCTGGTACCCAGGAGTGACCAAGGAAGGTCCTAGGGGAGGAGGTGGCTTCACGGGTGATGTGTGAGGTGCATGTTCATTCCCAGCATTTCCCCTGCATACATTGTTGGGGTTGGAAGGAGGGTGGTGACTCTTAACTCTTTGGTTTCAGTCGCTCTGTGGCTCCAGAGGAGAAACAGTCTTTTCCTGCTACTGGCTTAGCAGCCCTGGCCCCTGGTCTGTCCGTGATACCTGGGCTTCCTACTCCCCTTCACCCCTTGAAGCTCCCCCATTGAGCTGACATTGCCTTCCATCTCCACAGCTCACCAAGGCTGCTTCTCCCTCAGCTGGTCCGGGGCCACTGCCTCCCACATTTTAAGGGTTGTGTGTCATCCCCTAGGTGGCTCCCCTGACATCTGGATCATGCGCCCCACTGATTTGCATCTTTAGCGCTCCAGACTCCCCTTGTTCCCAGTAGCTGAGGAATGAGCATCACCAGGGCTGTGGACTCCAGAACAAGGTGCTTGGCTAAGGAGTGCCTGGCATGTCTATTGGGGACTGACCAGTCCAGTTGCCTGGGTCCTGGTTTGTCTGTTTCCTGTATCTGGGGCAGGGTTTTATTCTCTTTTTGCTTCAGGTCCTCACCGAGCAATGAAGGTGATGACACTCCCCACTTCAACAGTTGTCAGGATTGCATGTAGCCAGCCACTCCCAACTCTCTCACTGCTGTGTGTCCATCTCCCCTGCATCTCCTCACCTGTTTTTCGGTTCATTGCATGGGGCTTGGCACATGGCAGACCTTCAGAAAATAACTGCTGGATGAATGAGTCCTGTGATCCTTAGACAGTACCAATGGCCCCTATGAAAATGGGTCTGAATGGAGGAATACAGTGTCAGGATGGGAAGGAGGGTGGTACAGCACAGAAATGATGAATCATGATGCGCCATCTCTCCAGACTCCTGCAGATACCATGAAACTAGCTTCTTTCACTTCCACAAATACGGGTTCTGGCTTGGTGGGCTCATGGAAGCCACATGCCTTTGCTGTGTGTTCTCCCTAGCACATGGCTTTGACCGAGGAAGTACCCCCATGAGGCTGTGGGACGCTGCATAGTATCTGATGCATTTGGGGAGCACTGGGAGGGGCTGCTTTCAGTGACCCAGACACCAGAGCTGGGTCGTTTACCCAGGGCTAAGTCAGTGGAAGGCATTCAGCAAATCCCTCTGCCTAGGAAAGCAGGGTGTTCCCACTCCTGTGTGTTTTCTCTCCTTTGGCTTGTTTCTCTCACCTCATTTTATCTTTTTTTCTAGCTACTACGCTGTCCTGTACCCCATGGTGTATCCCATGAAGATTACAGGGAACCGGGCGGTGATGGTGCTAGTCTACATCTGGCTGCACTCCCTTATTGGCTGCCTGCCACCCCTGTTTGGCTGGTCATCTGTGGAGTTTGACGAGTTCAAATGGATGTGTGTGGCTGCATGGCATCGGGAGCCTGGCTACACCGCCTTCTGGCAGATCTGGTGTGCCCTCTTCCCCTTCCTGGTCATGCTGGTGTGCTATGGCTTCATCTTCCGCGTGGCCAGGATCAAGGCCCGCAAGGTACACTGTGGCGCTGTGGTCATCGGGGAAGAGGACCCCCAGCGGACCGGGAGGAAGAACTCCAGCACCTCCACCTCGTCCTCAGGCAGCAGGAGGAATGGCTTTCAGGGTGTGGTCTACTCCGCCAATCAGTGCAAAGCCCTCATCACCATCCTGGTGGTCATTGGGGCTTTCATGGTCACCTGGGGCCCCTACATGGTCGTCATCACCTCCGAGGCCCTCTGGGGGAAGAACTACGTGTCCCCCACCCTGGAGACCTGGGCCACGTGGCTGTCGTTTACTAGCGCCATCTGCCACCCTCTGATCTATGGGCTCTGGAACAAGACGGTTCGCAAGGAGCTCCTGGGCATGTGCTTTGGGGATCGGTACTACCGGGAACCGTTCATGCAACGGCAGAGGACGTCGAGGCTCTTCAGCATCTCCAACAGGATCACGGGTAACTTGAGAACTTGTCAGAGAGGGAGGCCCACTCTCCATCCAGGGTTCTCAAGACTGACCTGGCTAGTTCCTGGGGGAAGTGTCACACTGACTGTGGCCTCAAGGTGCACAGCTCAGGTTTCCTGGGTAGGAAACTGCTTGGGGTGTTCACTGTGACGTAAGCAGTTTTGAAGAGCTCAGCGACTCAAGGCTGAGCTGAGGACACCAGTCCAGAAATCCACTTTCAGTTATGAAAATGTAATTATTTCTATAAAGAGAAGAGAGCTCAAGCGTTGCAGTCCTGGTCCTTCCAGGGCCCTTTAAAGCACGGTCCTGAATAATGTGCTCCCTCCCTCCTTAGCTGCTCTCCTTGAACATGCTCCTCCTCAACCTTTCCTCAAGAGTCAGTGGTGTTCTTGTGTTGTCCCTGGCAATTCAGTCAGTACCACTGCCAAACCCCAGTGCCCTTTTGTGCATCTTGCCATGGAAATGTCACCGGCCCCTCTGTGTAAAGCAGCTTCCCCACCTGATAAATCTGATCACAGCTTCAGAGCTGACAAGGTGCTACAGTGTCACTTGTAGTGACACTGAGGAATTACTCTAGTCAGATACGTGCGTTCTTCAAACTCTTTTTGTTTTGAGGTAATTTCAGGTTAAAGAAGAGGTAGGAAAACAGAACAGAGAATTCCCATCCCCAGCTTCCCTTAGTGGTAACATCCCGCCTGCCACTAATTACCCAGTCAAGAGGGTAACACTGGGGCAGTGCATTCAACTTCAGACTTGACTCACAGCTCCTCCACTTCCCCATAATCCTCTGCTCCAGGACCCAGTCTGGGACTCCCACCTTGTATTCAGTCATCTTGTGTCTTTTGGCTTCATCCATCTTTGACAAGTCTTTGTTCTTTCCTCGTGTTCCACAACACTGGCATGTCTGTAGAGCTCTGACCAGGGATTTTATAGAGTGTGCCTCTCCATATGTGTCCAGAGAGTGTGGGGAAAATCATGTATTTTTGGCAGGAATGCTGCAGGGGTGATCTTCTTAGTGATCATATCAGGAACATTTTTCTCTGTGTCTCATTACTGGTTGTGCTACCCTTGAGCTCCTTTCTGGTTAACGTCGTAGTGAGCTTGGGCTGATTATAATGAAATAGCAAAGACTGGATCACTTATATCTATTTTTTTTTCTTGGTTCCTGGAAGTCTGCAATCAGGGTACCAGCATGGCACCCTAATTTGAATATGGGTCCTTCTTGGCTGTCTTCTTGCTATGTGTGAAGTCGGTGTCCTCAGGACTAGGAACCCCACCCTCATGATTTTATCTAGACATAACCACCCCCAAAGGTTCTGCCTACTAACACTGTCATATTTGGAGTTAGGACTTCAATATTTAAAGCTCAGAGGAGATGTAAGCATTTAGCTCATACAGTTAGGGGATTCTATAAAGCTATTCTTTCCCCACTGGAATTAGTAAATATGGTTGCGATACTTTGAGAATACTCATGTATTTTGTTTCTCTTCCTCCCCCCACTATTTTTGGTGGAATTACCTCTACCATTACTACTGTACTGTTATAATGGGGAAGTAGCTGGACTTTCAGAGTCATGTGTGAAGGAGACCATCACCTGCTGAACCATTGAAAGAGAAGTTTGAGAGCATGAATCCCATTGTGTTTATGAAGAATTTGGATAGCAAAGCAAATGTCTTGTTGGAAGACTTGGACAAACCACTTAAGTTACTTTTTGCTCTCATGATACCTTCTCAAGAAGGTGGAAATAAATGACTACTCCTAAATTATAACAGATACTTAGTGATAACAATGGTAGGGAATGGGTACATATATCAAACAAGCCAACATCACTGCCTGAGTGGACCATGAGGTATTACTGCTAGAGAGAAGGAAGTCTTTATTTTGACTATGCGGTCAAGCAGAGATCTCTCTGTATCCCAGTGTTTTAATCACTGAAATTCCACCCCTATCCTTGCAGACTCAATGATGGATCAGCCTCTGCCAGATGTGGCTTGTTAGCTGGGACTACATTCAGGCTTTCATTTCACGGTTTGCTCAAATTTTGTAAAGTCACTTGCCTTCAAGGCAAAAAACCAAAATTACATGTGTTCTATTCTTATGAAGCTAAGAATGAGGAGAGAGAGAGAGAGCAAGCGAGCGAGCGAGCGAGCGAGAGAGAGAGTAGATAGAACAACTACAAAAAGCATCTGCGTTTTGGGCAAGCTTCCCCTGCCAGTCCCTTGTGATTGTCCCAGGGAACAGACAGAAGCACCAGCTGTGGTCGGGTTGGCACAGCTAAGGCAGCTGGCAGGCTCCTTCTTGCTGAAGAAAAAGCATCTTGTGGGATGTTTTGGGGTTGAGAACGTGTGGGGTGGATGATGGGTTTTGAGTTGTTGGCCTGCCCCTGGGTGGAAACTGAGGTTCCTGTTGTCTTTCCCTGGGAAGATCTGATTCCCAGCAAAGAGAGCAGAATGCAGCATCCATCCCCCTCTCTTCCCCCCATGTGGCCCTGCCCATTCCAGGAATGTGCCTCTCTTTTATCGAAGGAGAAAGAAGCCTGGCCTCCACCTCCCCTCCCTGGGCCTCTGCTGAGTCAGGGCTGACCACACCTGCTCTTACACCCTCTGGGGGCCTGATCTGTGTCAGGTCCTAACCGCCTATCTATCTTCCCTGCCCAGGTGGGCTTCCTCTCCTCCCTGATCCTCAGAGAATGCTTTAGTCTTAACCAGGGGTTGAGAAAGATTGTGAGATTCCTTCCAATGCCAGCCAGAAATGACTTGGAGGCTTTGTCTTGGTTTTATTACTCCCCATTTGCCTGGTTACCTGCAAAGTTTTTACCAAAACAGTAAGTGTTTATAAACTTTCCTAACAGTTCCTATGAGCAAAAGCACAGGCCTTCCATAGATAACTGGAGCTTCCTGCTGATTCTGGGGAGCCAGGAGTTTTATAAGCACATTGTCACATTTATTTCCTACACAGCTGGTTTCAGCCATAACCCATTCTGTTAACCCCAGACTGAAGAGATGCAAAAGCTGGGGTTTCTCCTGGGAGCTGGTTACTGTCTGTGAATGAGGTATCCATGGCAGATTCTGGGGTTCACTAGGACTCTGGACTCTGTCTGGGCAGAAGTGCCACCTATAGGGCCCAGTCATCCCTAGAGTCCACACTGACTTTAGGTGATAAAAGACAAGCTCAGTACTAACAGATGGTTTTAAGGCACCAAGCTACAAATCCACAGCAGACAGAGCATCAGAGCAAAGAGCCTTTAAGAGAAAAGGCAAGCAACCTTCCTGGCAGCGGAGGGAAAGCCCCACCTTTGCTTGGCGGGTAGCCTGTGCATTGAAGGGGGCAGTCCCAGCAACACCACTTTCCCTGCTGCTTGAAACTCCTACAACCAGGCACAGAGCCTTTCCTGGGGAGAAGGAACCTGACTCACCAGACTGCCTCTGACAGATCTGTGCTGGAGGGGAGGAAAGGCATCTCAGCCTTTGAGTTTCTCATTTTGCTTTTGCAGGTTCCTTCCTGGTGCTACTTCCAAGTGCCCATTTCACCTTAAATCTGGACTCACTTTATTTTGCTTTAGAAAAAGACACTAGTGACTTCAGCCCCCACCCCAAACCCCCGCCCCACCCCTGGACCTGTCCCTTTGTGCCCTGTCCCCTCACCCAAAGGACTTGGATTAGGCCTCACTCCTTTGATAGGTTGTTTCGTATGAAGACTCGGGGTGACACAGGGTAAATGCTGGGCAAACACAGAACCAGGAACTGCCACCTTGCCGCCCTGTGTCCAGAACTTTTATTTATTTATTTATTTATTTATTTATTTATTTATTTATTTATTTATTTATATGTTTGTTTGTTTGTTTGTTTATTTATTTTAAATTTTCTATTTTTTTTATTCTTGAAGGATTCCTGAAATTAATTTTTTTAAAAAGGTATTTATATATAAATTTCACATCTTTGTAATCCCAGGGATTCACCCCACCCCTACCCTGCCCCACGTTGTATGCTTCAGTTTGGTGATTAGCTTGTTTTGACTTTTCCTCATGGCTTTTGTTTATTTTTTTCCTATATCCCATATATTAGTGAAACCATTTGGTTTCTGTCTTTTTCTTTTTGAGGGTCCAAACCTTTTAGTTCAGCTACACTGGTCTGGCTTGAGTGAATACTCCCACTGGTGGCAACCAGGACATGCTTTCAGTTTCACCGCAGACTCAGAGTTGGCATCCAAACCCACTGTGGCCTCAGCCACCCAGCAGCCAGTGGATGCCCCCATGTTTTCCCTCCCCAAGCCAGGCTTCCTGCTGGGACACAGTCCGATTCAGTCCAAGATCAGACCCACATTTGGAGCTTTTCTCTGGTCCCAGCCCCCAGGAAAAGGGAAGATCCCTGCAAAGTGTGGTCCCCACACTCCCTGAAGGATAGTTCTGAGTCTGCGCTGACTGCTTCATGCATTCTTTGCCCCTGAGCTCTGGAGAAGAAAGGAAAGCATACATCTGTCTCCTTGTGCCCTAGGAAGAACTGGGATGAAAGCAAAAGAGCGGAGTCTGTTCCTTGCTGAGGGTGTGTGGGAGAGCACAGGGTGGTCCTTAATGGTGGGTCGTTAAATCCGCTCCGTGGTGGGTCTGCCTCCTGAGATCACAGGGCTTGGACATTTTGTACTGTGTTTTAATTTCTAAGAGCTCCTTTTGGTTACCTCCATGGATAACCTTTTTTTTTTTTTTTTATAGCCTCCAGTGATTTTGTTCACAGATTCATTATTTTCTCAGCTTTCTGAAGAATCCGGTGGATGTTTTGTGTGTGTTCTTAAGTGGCCTGCCCTGTGTATTTTTTGATTTCCTTTGGTCCCCTCTATTTCTCCCCAGTCTCATCTTTCGCTCTCCCTTACTCTTCCCTTTTCTGTCCCATACCTCCCCCCTCCTCTGTTCTTTCTCCTCCCTCTCTCATCGCTTTTTCAAGCTAGTGCTTTTCCTTGAATTCAAGCCTGCTGGCCTTCGTGGTTAGTAACTTCAGGGCTAGTAGCAGCGCAGGCACTGGACAGTCGGAGGGAAGCCCTTACGGTGGACACAGGCATGGTGAGGACAGGGTGTCCACTGGGCCACTTCATGGGCACCCACTCTCAGGGTCTCTGGGGTTTCTTTCAGGTCTTCTTGGGTTCCCTGAGGAATAGTTCTCCAAGTGGCTGACCTGGTGGGGTGGAGTGAGGGCAGGGCAGAGGTGAGGGGTACCCTCTTAGCTGTGAGGCCTCTCAATGTTGCCTCAGTTTTTCCTCTGCTGCCAGAGTCTCCAAGGCCAGGTTTACTCTCTATTGATCCTGCAAACTATGGGGTCTAGTCCCCAGAGCTAGGACTGGGAGGAGTCATGGGGCGGGGGGGGGGGGGGACACGACAACGACGACATGTCTCTGCTTCCCATAGGGATTTTCGTGGAGAGCTCCCTGGACCTCCAATTCCTGAACATTTGGAAGGAACCACCTCCTGCCAACTCTGTCTTTCTGGATCACTTTCTATGGCTCTCACCTTTCAGCTTCCAAACATTTGCTCTCCTTTGAGAGTTTAAGCCTAGATAGGTAGGTAGGCAGGCAGGCAGGCAGGCAGATTGATCAATCAACCAACCCTTTGGTATTCAGGTAGGATTTCAGGAGGTAAATGTGGGTGAAAACACCTCCATATTTTGCCTGAATATCTTCTTCCTCAGCGTTTACCTCACATTTCCTCTCAGCCCCTTTGTTGGCATCAGACATTGTGATGGGTATTTCCCTTTGGGGATTCCATGAATCCTGTCACAGGCAACTCCCTGGGGTAGAAACAAGGGAACATGGGGAAAAACACCAGCTCTGGGCTGCTGTCCTTCCATCATTGACAGCATGTTTTGCAAGGAGAGTGGAGGTGAGGCCAAGGGGAGGCTGGAAAGGCAGGGCCAGAGGCTGGGAAAGTAGCAGTAAATGCTGCCTTTGCTTTGCAGACCTGGGCCTATCCCCACACCTCACGGCGCTCATGGCAGGTGGACAGCCTCTGGGGAACAGCAGCAGCACTGGGGACACTGGCTTCAGCTGCTCTCAGGACTCAGGTAAGCCTCGTACCTGCCATATTTCCCTGATGCATCCATGGTGCATGGAGGGGGTGGGCCCAAATGCTGTATTGAGTTGCAATCAATGGTGAGTTTGCATGAATGGGAGACAGGGAGGAGAGGGCAGTGGAGTGGAGAGGAGGCAGAGGGGAAGACTTGGCTTTGCTAGTTAAATGTGCACATTCTGCCCGGGCTTTAGGAACAGATGTGATGCTGCTGGAAGACTACACATCTGATGACAACGCCCCCTCCCACTGTACTTGCCCACCCAAGAGAAGGAGCTCAGTAACATTCGAGGATGAAGTGGAACAAATCAAAGGTTGGTGTCTGTGCCTGATGACTTCAGGACAGCATAGGGGACAGAAGAGGTTCTCAACTCAGGCTGCCCCCACTCAGAACACTTGCCCATCCACTTCCTCCACAGACCTGCTAGTGACTCCTGAGTCCTTAGGTTCCAACTCTCAGAGCAAAAGCATCCAAGGATGGACAAGTAAAACACACACAACCCCCCCACCCCACCCCCAACACATACACACCCAACTCATAGCCTAGATCACACTCAAGAAGTCTCACTCAGCTAGATAAAACAGTTGAAACAGTTCCTGTGCCACGTCCCTCCTTCCCCCCAGTGTCTTTCCTTTATGGATGATGTGTGGTTAAAAACCTTAGAGCCTTACATCCCTTATTGGAAAATGGAAGTAACTGCCAGGGAGGTACAGACTGACATCTTGATAGCCTGTTATCCCTCAAACTGAGGCAGACACTGAAGTTCCGTGAGGGGGTGAGCTCTGCTTCCCAGCCCCTCCCTTTGCCCATTCCCCCCAGTTTTGAGCTCAACCCCTTGCTCCCAGTTGCTTCAGGAACTTGGGGACTTGAAACCTGGTTTCTCATCCAACCATGCTGGTTAGAGGAGTGACAGGGACCACCCAGACTGCTCACAAGTGTCAGAATTTCTTTTCCCCCCGAATCCTGCACATGAAGACAGCTGGGTGGATGCATGGACAGGGCCTTGAAGAGATGCACTATTTTGAGGACCGAGTGTGAGGGAATGTAGGCACTGTCAGTTTTAGGTTTACAGTGAATCTTCTCTTCTGCCACCCCCTCCCTGAGTCCAGACAGACTGAGGGGGAGTCATTGAGGGAAGGGATCAAATCAGCCTTCACTAGCAGAGCGAACTCAGGAACAGCTGCTTGGCTTGGCAGCTTCATGTACTTTATAATCTAGTCCTCCCATGCAAAGAAAGGAATGTAAGCCCTCAATTCACAAGCCTCTGCAGGACCAAGCCTCTACCTGCAGCCTCCTTGGTGTGGGTGGCGGTGCTGGAGCGCCCCCTGCTGGTTGGGAGAGCCGGTCACTGCTAGGCCACCTCTGTCCTGGAGGGAACCCCAGGCCAGGGGACCCATCACTCTCTTCCATAGTCTTGAAGAATGGGGTGTAAGTGACTCACTCTCCAGAAGACGTGAGGAGTAGAGGAATAAGTTGCTTCCCCAAAACTGCCCAGAAAAAAAAAAAAAAAAAACAGGCACTAATGAGAATGACAGTAAGGTGCTGGATGTGAAGTTGATGACTTTCTCCTCTTCTGTTCATATTAGCCAGGGTCCTGGTCCCACAGGATTGGAACTTTCCACGTTACAACCCTGAGGTTCTCTGTGACTTTGGAGAATCCTGCGGAGAGGAGAGCGCCAATGGTCAGGGTTGTGGAAGTTCACGGCCATAGATTTGCACCGTTTCAGGGAGCTGACCAAGAAACTTTTTCAGAGACTTAGCATCTTGAATATCATTAGCATCAAGGTTTTATCAAGCCATTTCCATGGGCCCGATCTAGGCTGAGCATCTTCGAAAGGATTGTGTAATATACAATAACCTTATGAAGAGGAGGTGTACATGGTCTTGATTGTGTAGATGAGGAGATTGAAGCTGAATTAAGTAACAGCAGAGGTTTCCCTGGTGCTAGGTAGGAGGGTGCAAGGGAATCTGAGTTCAGAAACCACTCCCTTAAGCTCAGTATGCCTCCCCTTCCCGGGACAGTGAAGTGAAACAGCAGCCTTGTTCCCCTGATATTGGCTGGTCCTAGCCCCTGGCTAACTTCTCTTCTGCATTCTCCCTTAGAAGCTGCCAAGAACCCTATCCTTCATGTGAAAGCTGAAGTGCACAAGTCCTTGGACAGTTACGCAGCCAGCTTGGCTAAAGCCATAGAGGCTGAGGCCAAGATCAACTTATTTGGGGAGGAGGCTCTTCCTGGGGTCCTGTTGACAGCGCGGTCTGTTCCGGGGACTGGCTTTGGGGGCCGCCGAGGCAGCAGGACATTGGCAAGCCAGAGGCTGCAGCTGCAGAGCATCGAGGAAGGGAACATCTTAGCTGCTGAACAGAGATGAGGGCCTCTGGGGCTTGTCCCGTGGAAGGATGCCTGTGATGGGCTGTGCTGGGACTCCGGGAGCACAGGGGAGGAACATCTGGTGTGCAGCCACCAGGAAAAACACTGAAAACAGTATCTGTAGCCAGTGACTTCAGTGTCGGTGGCGAGGCCACATGCGGTCTTCTCGGAGTCCCGAGGCGTCAAAGCACAACAGAAAGCAGATGGATGTGTGCCTGTGACTTTGTGGGAGGTGGGGCACAGTGGGGACTGGAGACCAGGCCTTGAAAGGCTACCACATTGTGGGCTGTTCCCTCTTCTTCGCAACCTGTGTGCAGAAGTTCACCCACTTTTGGTCCAGACGCCCAGTGCATCTGAGGACAGCATGTCTGAGTAACAGGATCACCCAGGGCATCTGTCTGAGTGCTGACACAGGCAGGGTGCTGTCGGCAGTTCCGCACTCACCCCTCCCCCAAGGAGAGCTAGGAGCAGAGCCCCTGCGTCTCATCCCCCCATCTCCAGATTTGACCGTGGTCTAGTCTTCATGGCCTCCCCTCCACTTGTCCTGGAAAGGGCAGCTCGCAGGCAAAAGGGCAGAGGCCCTGGCTGGCCTGCTGTTTTTGAGGACAGAGACCCACCCTCCCACCCTCCTCCCTGCTGACTGAGTCTTTGGTATTTCAAAGGAAGGGAGAAACCACTATAAAAGAGAGGAGGAAGGAACAGGTACGACATCTTTCACTTCCAGAATTTAAAAGTATTCACTGGGTTAGGACACCACGGTCTTACCAGGGTTGAAGGCGGTGCCACATGGGCGGGAATGGTGAGCTGTAGTTGGAGGGATGCCCTTCACAGAGGAAAACCTCACAGGGGAGATTCTGCCTCTGATGTGTGAAGGACCGGTTAGAATGGCTGGTTCCCGGTTACACAGGGAACAGGCCCAAGTGCAGCAGTTACTGTGACTTCAGCCTGGGGCCATGTTTGGAAGAGCCTAGGATCTGCCACTAGAGGCCCGGATTCAGGGCCCAGCTTCACCTCTTTTCACTTGGGACATCTAGCACCTCCCTGGGTCGCCTGGGAAAAGGGGCAGGGCAGTTGGACTGAATGGTTTCCAAGACCATTTCCAACTCTGACCTTTGATGGTCTTAGATTTGCCAGAGGCAGGGGGAAAGGGGACCCACAGGTTAACCTTTGTGTGGTCTTGAGTGTGTTTTGTGATGAGCACTGGAGCCAGGTGTGTGGACCTCCTGGGGGGTGTTTCAAGCCCAATTCTGATCGAATGTCAAACTGCAAGGTACGCATAAAGGAGTGCAGGAGTGTGTCCTTTGTGTAGGGACAACAGTTGAAATGTGGGTTGGGAGGATTGGTGTGGTGACTTTAAAAGCCACTGGGTCCCCAATGTCTTCCCATTAATCTGGGTGAGTAAATAAACACAATGTCACCTGCCTTTCCAGTGGTGGAACAGCAGAGAACAATCTGAGGAGATTCAGGGGTGACTGCTCCAAGTTGGGTAGCACCTGCAGGTAATCATTCCTTTTGTGCTATTTCTTTGGAGTCAGCTCCAGGTGGGACCAAAGGTTGGCTGATGCCCTGTTCTGCAACTTAGAAAAGACACCCCCCCCCAAAAAAAAAAAAGAAAGAAAGAAAAGAAAAGACCCAGCAAGACCCAGGGCTTTCTGCCTTCATTATGATGGAAATCCTCACCACCACCACCTGCTCTGGGGCATTTGGCTACTGGGCTAGACCTAAGTGGGAGGGACAGCTGACTTTTCCAAAGGTGTAGAAGGTGGTTCCTCCTGTGGCTCTGATGGGATGTGTGGGCAGATTCTGCTTTCACCACTGGGTGCCATCCCTAAACCTGAGGGCATTTTGTCTTCTCTGTGTATAATCTAGCACTTACCTAGTTTCTAGAAGAACCATAGTCCTGATCAGCAGTGGTGGGACAGGGCAGAGACCTTCGCTGCTGGGTTGGAACTCCTTGCGATGGTGCCTGTCAGGCCCTTCAAATGCAGCACATTGACCTGGAAGTCCGGGGTTGCTTCCCCCAGGCTACCCCCTGCTGGGCTTTTGGGAGAGTCCTGAGCCCTAGTCCCACTGACTGATTCCTGACAACCCAGATGTACTAAGATTTAGTCTGAGCCAATCTGGAAATACTGCACTTCCCCAAGAGGTTTCATCATTTCCCCTTCTCCACTGGCTCCTGATTTGTTCATTGATCAGACACTGTGCATCCAGAGTATCACTCTAGTTTACGGAGAGACTGGGGGACACTGAGACTTAGTAGTCAAGTCAGGGAACAGGTCCAGTGGGAAACAACTATTTCCAAGTATGGAGTTAGCGCTTTATGAAGGGTGGCAATTGGAACAAGCATTGACAGTCTGGCAGCTGGACCCAAACTGTATATTCAGAAATTCAGTTGTCTGGCCGGGCACGGTAGCTCGTGCCTGTAAGCTTCAGCCTATGAAGCGGCTGGGGCTAGGGATCGCGGTTCGAGACCCGCCTGGGGCCCATAGCGAGACCTAGTTCCAAAAAAGTAGCTGGACGTGGTGGCGCATGCCTGTAATCCCAGCTACCTGGGAAGCTGAGGCTGGGGATTGCTTGAGTCTGTGGTACCCTTGGCAACGAGAGCCTGCCGTTCCACGGGCAAAAATAGTGAGACCTAGTCTCAAAAAAAAAAAAAAAAATTCAGTTGTCTCAGTTCAGCTGAGAGCGAAAGGGGAAGGAGGAAGAGAGAAAATGGAGAGGAGGGAGGAGGAGAGAACAAACAGCAAGAAGGAGCAGGTGCATGGCACCTGGGAGAGATGGTCTCATACATTCTGAAGTTTCTGAGATAATCTTCAGGGCACCTATCCTTTGTGATGGTGGAAACCCCAACCTGCCCCACTGAACCGTGGGTTCCTAGCTTTATCCTGGTGTGCAGTGGCAGCCTAAGGCTTCCTGCATGGGGACCAGATGGCCAGTGGCAGCTGGGACACCACCACTCATTCACTAAGATACCTGTCCTGCATTTCCTGGTTTCAACAGGACCATGCTAATGTGCATTTCTGCTTCTATCAAGGTTGTCACTTCACAGGGCCCCTGTGCTGTCTCCCAGATAGCAGCTCTGGAGGCTCTTGTAACCAGAAGGGCACTGGTGTTCCCCACTGCAGAGCATCCAGTTCAGCAGCTCTCCACTTCCCAGGCCAGAGGCAGTCAGGCACACTAGGTGGCAGCAGTGAGACCTTGGCGCTGTGGGAGGCTCCCAACAGTGAAGACAGGATAAACACCATGTCTGCTTTGCTCCTGGCATAGAACACTTGTCTGAGCTCCTCTCGAGGGTCACAGGTGCTGCCACCGGTCAGAAATCACTGCTGCAGAAGCAGATTGAGGAATGTAAGACAAGGGCAACCCCGGGCTAATGTTGCCTTTCTCCTTTAAGGCACTGCTGTGTAGTCTGTGCAACCAGACTCAAGTGTTTGTTGTAGGCCAAGGTCCCTGGGTGCGGTAGGGTGGGAGCCAGGAAAGCGCTTGGATACAATGAGTGGGTCCCATTAGTCTGTTTTGATGGGACTGTATGACAGTTTCCACCTGGACAATATGCCCTGGAGGTATTTGCATATGGGAAAGGGGTCTCAAGGCTGACCACAGGATACTCTCACACCACGTGTTCAGCCTTGAGCCTGACTCTTCTGTTGGGAAGGAAGTGAGGGAAATGTGGCTGCAAAAGGGTGAGGAGGGAACAAGTAAGTGCTGAGTGCCTGCTGGGTGCTGGGCATTAGTTGGGCACTCCCTAATACTTTATCTCCTGTCCCCTAGAGGTAGCCAACCATGCAGGCTCTGGTGTGTAAATGATGGTTTCGGATCCCACTTGCCCTTCATCGGCTGTGTGTTCTTGGGCCAGTTAATCTGCACTGTAGTCTCCGCCTCTGTCAAGAGAGGCTTTGTAATAAGCTTTCTTTGTGGGGATGCAGGCTGCAGGGGCCTATGTCACAGGTGGTTATGGAACAGCCCAGTGGGAGTCGATTGTGGATGGGGTTGATTGGTGAAATACCACACTTTTCAGTAACTCTCTGGGCAGTATATTCTTCATGTTTTATAGGCATCTGCCTGACGGGAAGTGAGAATCTTGAAAAGATAACTGTTATCCTAGATAGGAAGTGTTGGAGGTTGTTGCCATGGGGATTGTCCTATGTGCCGTCTGACATCCCCCTTCTTTTGGGACAGGAAAGGGAAGGCAATAAAAAGGAGGGAGGAAAGGCTGAATAGCATTTGGAATTCAAGAAGCGTAAGTGTAAAGGAGCAAAAATTATTCTTTTCTGTGAGTGGCTGTCAAAGATGCTGCAGACCTGGGGCTTGGTGTATCACCCTAGATCATAGAGCACGCTCAGCCTTTACCTCCCATACAGCCTGGGAGGGAAGCTCTCCTGGCAAAGTGCCGGGGAGCTGTCTTGTCACAGCTTTGTTATGGCTGTTGGGTTCACAGTCTGGTCCTCTACTCCTCTTAGAGGGGGGAAGGGGTGCAATGCAGGGCAGGAATCCAATTTCCACACATGCGGACATAATCCCAGGTGAGACCTGTGGGAAGAGCAGAGACATTACAGCTTTCACTCTGATCAAAGGGTATGGCTGGGATCATGTCATTTGTGAGTACAAGAGAGGGTAGGCAGACCGTCCTGGGTTGGGGAGAGGGGACAGATTCCAGGGAGGCCATGGGGAATGAAAGAGCTATTCTAGGCCTCAAAGTGAGTTGAGCCACAGTAAGAGCCAAACACCCAGTCTTGGCCATGTGACAGAGGAGGAAGGAGCCAGCTTTGCAGAAGGAGGTAGAGTGAGTTACAAGTTACAGGAGAATAAGTAGAAGGGAGCCCAGGAGGCAGGCCCATGGTTGTGACTGTATTTGTTAGGAAGAATTCAAAGCACAAACTCAAATTTGCACAAGATTACTAAGAACACAGTTTTGTCCAGTGTTATTTTAGGACAACATTATTCACAGAGCTGTGTTCATTTTCTCCCAAGAGCACTTTCCTGAGCTGAGTATTAATAGCTTAGGAATCAGAAGCCACTTGCTTTTTCTCCCAGCACCACCATTATGAAACATCACATTACAGGCATGACAAGCCCCTAGCAGAAGGACAGACTCTGGGCAGGGTGACAGGCCTGGCTGGCAAGGCGACACCTACAGCAAGACAGAAGCCTGTGTGCCTCGCATTGATGGGAAGTCAGAGGTGGAGACTGGCTGGAGGGAGAGTCCTGCGCTGGGTTCTGACAATGACGCCCCTACCCCCATGCGAAAGTGGTGAAAAACCAACTAAAGACCAAACCAAGCTAATCATGAAATGTATTTCACTTGAAGTTTTTGAGTGAAATTTTTTTTAAAAGGTAAGAAAAATGTTTAGGATTATTATAAATCAATATTTATAAACAAGTGAAAGTGTATTTAGAATAGTTTTGTTTATCTGATTAAATATTTGTTTTTGGTATGTGAATAGCTGTGGAAATTGTGAATTTGTTCTTGAACTTAAAGGGTTTTTTGTGTGTCTTCCCTTTATTCCTAGTTATCTGTGCCTATATCCACCCTTTCCATGGGCTAAAAGGAGGAAGGACACTGACTAGGAAGGGCTTGATGGGAACAGAATGTGTGACAGAGGTTGGCGGGGAGGGGCGGTATCCATACCAGTCACCCAGGCACATCCTCCAAATATTTGTCATAAACTCACCAAGGCCATTAGATTCCTGGAACACTGTTAAATGACTTCTGAGCATGACCAAGAAACACAGAAAACTCTTAAAGGAGGTGCAGCCTATACAGAATGTTCCCGCAGAAACAAAGTCAAAGGTGGGTACCCAGTGTGACCACTGAGACTCATAACTGCCTCAGGACACAAAATGCACCCCCTTTATCTGACCCCTCATCAGCCATCACTGAAGTCATATTTCTTCTTCCAAGTAGGCAGGTGAACTCCAGGGTCTGGCTGCTAAACTTTCTGGGGTCCCTTTTCCATGAACATACATACTGACCCTTGGAAGTTGTTGTGTTTGTTCACTCTGCCCATTTCTCTGTTTGTTGCCTCCTCAACTGTTTGTCTGGTATTCCCTGCTCCTCTGTAACATACACCAAAACTGCCGAACAGCTAAAGGAAGGAGACCCCATGCCTCTGACAATTACCATTGCATCAAATAATAGTTTAAGAGCAGCTGTAGGATCCCAGAGAGTTCTCTGTATTCTCTGTGCCCACCACCCTGACTCTCTTACTCTGTGTCCCAATAGCAATGCCAAAGTGGAAAGCTCAGATTTGATACCATTATAGTATTTTTCCTGACAAAGAGTTACTCCACGGCGCCAGCAGGAACCCTGTCAGTTCTCTACCTGTAGCATGCTCCCTTTACTGTTTCATGACAGTGGAAGAAATAATGTCATATTACATGCTTATCATAGTGTTTAGTTGTTTTGTAAAGATTTTCTCCTTCGTGTGGCCCTAATAGCCCCTGGGACAGAGGTGCTACAGGTGGCTAGGATGACCCTTACTTAGGAGAGGAGGAAACAGAACCTCAGAGAAGGTTCTGTTTCCTCCTTGAAACTTGGCTTGAGCAGGCCACACAACTCATAGAAGGCCCAAAGTATGACTTTGTACTTTTCTGGAAGTTGTATAGTTCCCTTGTTTGGCTGAAACTCAAATCTCTTTTCCCATTTGTCTAATAAGCACATTTTCCTATGCAGATACATGCGTGTTTCATTCACCATAACTGCTCAATGGTGCAGTGCAACTGAACTCACTGGGTCAAATGAGTCACCCAGGAGGAGAGAAGCGGCATGGAATTTAAGAGAGGGGAAGGAGGATGATGGAGGGTCAGGTCCAGAAGAGCAGTTACAGGTTATACCCTCTAAGATACAAGCCTGGGTGTAGACGTCTTAAGTTGGGTGAAAGTGGACATCACAGGAAAAGAAAATGAGGATTTAGAAGGTTGAATGACCAACAATGCAGCTGCTATCCAGAAGTCAGAGAGAGGAAGCCATAGCTTCTAGAACTAGCTTATGCTAATATAACATGTGAACTGTCCATGAAGCTCTGTGATTTTCGCTTAAAACCTGACTTCGATGTGTACCACTACCCATAAGAAATAATGGTCACTTTGGAAGGAGAAAAAGAACCAAAAACTAAAACTAAAACAACTCCTATATGCTTCTATCACACAGAAATCAAAACAAGAACAGGTTATTAAATCTAGGGAAAGAATAGTCTCAATATATAGAAAAACTGGAAGACATGGGCCATAGAAGGCATTAAATAAAAAGTCAAATCCAGGGTATCTTAAAACAACCAGTTTCTTTACTTAGAAAGCAACAAACATGCAAATGGCAAGTGTAGAAATTTATTTGAACCAACATTTTCACTATAATGAAAATTATTCTTTAGCATTGATCCAAGCTCCCACATCTGAAGGTTAGGGAAAATATTGCACTTTGCATTTTCTAGCACTCCGCATACATGGCAAAAGGTTTTAAAAACATTTTGCTAGTTTTGTTTTACAAACTCTCCCAAATTCATGCACACAATCATTCCAAACCAACATTAGGTTATCCCCCCACCCCAAAAAGGGAAAAACTCCAAAAAATCATAACCTTAAAATTGCACTAATGCTCTGTAAAGAAAAAAATATAATAAATGTCTTATACAAATTTTAGAACATCTAAGTGCTTGCCAAAAGGTGTTGATTATTCCTCATCCTCGTTTTCATTCTCTTGCCCAGAGCCCTCTGATCTGTCACCCTCCAGTCGGTCTGGAAAGCAATAAGATAGGAGACTCACAAAAAAAAGCACTTTTAGTATGACAACTAAAACACTTTTTCATACCTTTTACTTATAGCTGGTCAAAATGTATGTAACTTAACAGATCATTATGTAAAAAACAGTTTATTACTGAAGTCATTTTTGTTGTTGTTTTGAGACAAAAGAGTAAAAGGGACATAAGATACTGATCTTGCCTATGAGTGTAATTCTAACCATAAAAGCTAAACAGGAAAAACCCTAAAGATCATGATATTTATGGTCTATTAGAGTGGTTTTTCAAACTGTTCATTGGAATAATGGAGTCTCAGGAGGTAGATCAAGTGTCACAAGGGAATGACAAGGGAAAGGGAGGGGAAGCTACATGAGAGAACTGTCACCATATCTGCTATGTCCCAGGTACTGTGCTAAGAACTAAGGAAACAATGGAGACAAAAAATGACACTCTCTCTGTCCGCCAGGAGATTTTCTAGATAAATTACAAACTGGTGAGTGAGCACAGCATGTGCTGCAGAGCTGTTGTGACTTACCCTGGTTGGTCCTTTGCTTGGGATATTTCTACCCAGTTCTTCAGCCATAAAGGTTTGGCTTGCTCATCTCAATACAATTACCCGCTTTGTGAAAGTTCTCCTGGACTTTTTAAGCACCCAGATGACAGAGTTATAAGCTCTTTACTACACATTCCAGATACTCTTTTTTTAAAGCCCAGGATGAGGCTCCCAACCACACTATCAGTTTACCACTGTCTCTTCACAGGCTTGAATGTGAGCTGATGGGAGGCCAGAAGGAGCAACTTCTATTTAGCGTAAAGCCTCAGGGCCTACTACAAGTAGTAGCAATGGAGGTCTGTTCAATAAATGAACATGTTTTACGAAGATTAGATAAGTTATACTAGGGAATTTTAAAAAAGGGTAAAAGTATAAAATCACTACCACCAGTAGGGTGAAACCCTTTTTCTGTAACAGAAACATTTCCCCAAGCTAAGGTGGATAATGTTGCGGTTAGACATAGGGGACCTGTTCATTCCCACTTGCAAAAAGCAAGAGAAAACTGAATCCTGAGGTTTTACTTGTTATCTATTAATACAACCCATACTGTACTCTAAGATAGCATCACCATCTAATTGCCCAAATGAATGAAATTAAATCCCTTCTATGCTGACTCCATTTCAATGTCAAACTAACAAGACTATATGTATATGATACATAAGCTGAATTACACAAATTTTAGCTGCTATTATGTAAAGTGTTCAAAATATGGTTTTAAAGTAAATGAAATTAAGATGTAAATAGACTTTCATAGATCATTAAGGAACTTAAAAACAGTGGAAGAATTTCTGATCAATAAGAGGCTTCTAAAGGGTGTTACTATAAGATTTCCTTATTTCCTGTGTGTATTTCTTTCATGAGAAAACAAAATGAAGTTGCTATTTTTCTTTAGCAGACTATCAAGAATAGGAATCCTGGGCACCACTGACTAAATGGACAACATATTCTGTCATATTAGTGGACTGTGAGGAAGAACTATCAGCCTGTTTCAGAGTGTTACCTAAATTCTTTTTGGTTGTTACACTATGAATGAAGATATGTGGGTAAAGGAGGGTGAAGAAAAAATATCATGGCTTTTTAAGTCAGGGAATTTTGAGTAGATGCTAGAATTCTGCAGTTCAAAGTAAGCTATAAGGAGATAAAGTAAGGGCCAAGAGTTACTTATACATGTCACAGAACTACTGACAATGGCTTCCAGAATAAGGAAGTGAGCACAATAGTTTTTTCTCAAATTCAACTCATTTAATTACTATAGAATCATCTCCCTCAGAATGTAAATCCAATTTCTAAGACTAAATGAAAACCTTTATTCATAAAGTTCTACTGAGGTAGTAAAACTGCAAACTAATTTATCTCTGACAAATCTCTGGTTGGGAATTATAGACTAAGAAGGTTGAGTTGTTACTACAAATAAATTCCTCTGTAAAAGGGTTGGAGTTAAATGAGCAAAGTTTGGAAATGCCTGGTATGATGCCTGCTACATTGTAGTTCTTACAAATGGTGGCTCTTTTAATTGTTAATTGAGAATACTCAACCTGTGAAGAAATTTTATGAAGTCAGTGAAGAGTGAGAAATATGTTTGACAAACATGTTTTGTTTATAGTACTGGGTTATTATGAATATAGATTATACAATTCTTTCTTTAACATTAGCTATAATACATTCTTTCTTTAACATTAGCTATAATACATTTTGTGTATTACATTCTGTATATCTGTGCCACTGAACCTCACAACTTTCTAAAACAAAAAGAAAGACTGAAGTACCCCCTTTCAATAATGGTAGTATGCTATGTAGATTTTTGTCTGGGCTATTATTAATTTTTACTAAATCTACAATTAAGAAGTACTTAGTATAACATATTTTATAGTTTATTGTATGATTCTCCATGCTCAGGAAAAAAGCACAGGTTATAAAATTTTTTAATGTTTCATTTTGATACTTTTCAATAAATTTAGTCCAGGAGGAAATAATTTATTATGCTAAGATGAAGAGTTCACAGAACTCCTAATTCAGATGGTAAGCTGTTGATTTAAGGATATTATTTATATAAGCAGATCTTAAGTAGTATATGCTTTTCAGATATAAGTGAATTTAACAGTATACAGACAGTTCTTACCAGCTCGAATATGATTCAGCGAAGCCAACATCCTCAACATGAAAGAGGCTGGAACTGTAATGGTGTTTCTAGTCTCTTCCAGCATGAGTTCATTTCGAGTTATGACCTATGAGGCAAGTTAAGCAACCATATCAAAGATCGCAAAGTGACTATACCTTTTCCTTGGAGATGAGGAGAACAAAAAAACAAAAAATGTCATTTCCTAGGAGAAATGACTATATAGGCTTACTGTTTGTATTTTTACCTTAAGCCAATGCTCAACAATTATTTCAGCTTGTATTTGAGGGAATAAGATGAGAGAACAGTATTCTTTCAACTGGCAGAAAGACAAATATCACACTTTAAGGTTAATCATCTAAGAGTTTGAACTAACTTTTACTTGTAATTTATTTCCCAAAGCATGTCTGTTTATTATTTTCGATAATTTTAGTGACATGATAGCATTAAATTATTGTCCCTAGGTTACTTGGATCACCTAAGAAAATGTCACCTTGACTGACACAAAGTCATATGGGGAAGAAAATTTTTTGACAATTTATCAATGAATCATGTCTTAAGTATGATGAAAAAGACAAAATGAATATCCATGAATACTTATAGATCTAACCATGGGCAGAGGAAAAGAGATGAAAAGCAAAAGCATATTAAAGGGGGAAAAAATGATAGGAAAGATGCTAATCGGATCCACTGATATTCCAATATATCTTCGACTCATTAGGACGTCACATAGGGACCTTTACAGCCTTACCCCATCCTAGCTTTTCAGTCAACTGATCTGTTTTCTCATGTAGGTTCTATTTTCAGCACCCCGATGGTTCGTTTATCTTCTTATAATTTGCTATATGCTGACCCTTCTTTCTCAAATGTGCCTTTGTTCCTTGTCTACTTAGTGAATTGAGCCTAATTTTTATTTCCCCTGTGAAGACTTCCCCATTGCATCTGTTCTACTCATTATTCAGGTGTTGCTTTTTATAGGCATATATTCTAGCTGATTGCTCATGCCTGTCTTCCCTGGAGTTCAGAAGCTCTGCTGGCATGGTTAATCTTTTCAAATTCATCCCAGTGTTTGATGTATACAAAGTGTTTCATAAATGTCTATTAAATGAGTGAAAAGACATATGGGAATTATGCCGTGAACTGCCAGCTCTGGTCAAGAGTACTGGCTCTACAACTTACTAATCTTTTTAGCAATGGGCTCTGATTTTTTTTGTTTCAAGTAGGCGGAGCATGAACTCACCCATCAACAGAAGCTCAGCAGTTAATAAACCCTTATTATTGTACACAATCTTATTTAGAAACTCACAAATAAAACCCTGCTTAAAGTTGGGCCCAGAGTTCAGCTTTTCTATTTATATTTCCTTTTGCAACCCTGTAAAAAATCTAGAGTTTCACAGAACTCAGTATGAAAATTATTAATAAGAAGCTGAAGAAATTTTTAAATATAATATAAAGGAAAAAAATTCTCTAATTATTCATTGTACCAGTTTGACTACTATTGGAGAACAGCTATGCTCTTAAAAGATATTTAATGCAATTCTAATTAGCATAATAAATAATATTCTAATTATCAAAATATATTTCAATTTTACCATTCTAGTTTCTAGGCTTTCTTTTATCTTAATTTTTCTATTTCTTAAAAGTTAGCCTCTTTAGTTGCATTAACTTGTTTATATTACAAACTAATAATGAGCTGTTTTTATTCTTCTTAAAAAACATTTAAGGAACACAGTAAAATATGCTCTATAGTAAGTAAAATAAATATCTTACTTCATCAGCAAGTTTTCGGTTAAAAATCCTTGACTCTTCTAGTGGTGACCAGATCTTTATGTCATAATCTATGCCAGATGAGGCTAGAACTAGAAATAAAATGCACATATCAATATAAAACTCAGAAACATGCCAATAATTCAAGACTTGTACATAAAGGTATATACACATATATGTAGAACAAAATTGAGCAGGAATGGAAACTGACTGATAGATTTGTTAACTGAGAACATTATTTTGAAAGTCCACTAAAATGTAATTTTAAGACCATCTAGAAACCACTCAAATTTCTTTCTTACCTTTTGCTCTTTTATGAGGAACTGGATAATTTCAAATGGAAGACAAGAACAAGCCAATGTTCCTTTTTTCCAGTAAATTAATTCAGACATGAAGACTATGAAGGTTTAATTTGGATAAGTAATGAAAAACTCAGTCAGCCAAATCTCTTAGGACTGATAGAATTTTGAACATTATGAGAATAACTCTCTTAACTTTGTATGGAGAGTAACTCCATATTTTGTGCTAAAAGTAGGTTATAGAAATTTTTGTTTTAAACCTGAGTAAAGCTATAACTGATTCCAGTGAATGCCTCTGAGAATAATTTGTATTATTCTTATATTAAACAGGAGTTGATGACTCACACTTATAGCTTTGCCTTATAAAAAAGGTCATCTTACTTGGGTCAAATGGATGTGGCTGCAGGCAGTTTACCACATGATTGTCAGCTTCCAGAAGCATTAAATGCTCAGCAGTGTGGCGATCCCAGATGAAGATATGACCACAGTCAGAACCACTCATTACAAAGTTAGCACCCCAGAAATTGGCTTCTTTTATCTGAGGGGAGATTAGAAGAAAATTCAAATCAAAGTCTTTAAAACAAAGATTTATTCTAGTTTTAAAAATGTATTGGTTTAGAAATAATAAAATAAATTAAAAAGTCTTCATCTAGTATCTTAAAATCATGATGGATAGAGAATTATCAGCAGGGGTAATATGTCATAAGTAATGAAAAGTTCCCCAAGACGATAGGGATTTTGTCTACGGCCTTACCACCCTGAACGCGCCCGAACTTGTCTGATCTTGGAAGCTAAGCAGGGTTGGGCCTGGTTAGTTACTTGGATGGGAGACAATAGGGATTTTGCTTCGCTACATCAATGCAATATTTACAGTGTCTGAAACACTTCTTTGCACATAATAAGAATTAAATTAATAACTGCTAAATGAATGAATGGGATTTCTGGACTCTGGAAAGTATTATGGAAATATGTGTGTGTGTGTGTGTGTGTGTGTGTGTGTGTGTGTGTGTGATGGAACTTAGTTTAGTTTGAATTTTACAATGAAAGAAAAAAATGAATTGTTTTCTTTTACATTTTGATTTATGACAAAAGAACAAAGAGTACCAATGCTTTTACTAGCTATTACAAGTTCTCACAATTGAGAAGAAAAAGCTAGAAATAAGCATATTTATTTTTTGGAAGCAATGAAACAAAAGAATATCATATATTGGAATGATTATAATGACATTTTCAATGGATGCACACAATGAACCATCAAAAATCTTTGTACTTCAGGATTTTTTTTTCAATCATTTTATCTGTAGCTGCTATTTTTGATATTTTTGGCAAAATAAAAGAGGGGAGCTTGTTTTGTTACTTGGAGCTACTGTTAAATTTAATACTTTTTTTTGTTTCACTCCTATCCCTAATTATTTTCATCGAAAAATTTAACTGGTTAAATGCAAGAAATATAAATTTGCTACTTTTATTAATGATAAATGTTCTTTTTGAAATGATTAAACTAAGTCTAGAGAGAAAACATGACTATGACAAATCTTTTCTCATTGGTCTTGAAAGGAATATAATTAAAGTGTTAAGACTGTATTTTTCAATGAACTTGGATTCATACATGCAAATATTTCACTCCAAGCCAACAAAGGGTGTTAATATCAGCCAAGAGAAATCCACCAGAAAATTAGACAGTAAATGAGTGACCAAAAGAAGCAATGATTATTTGTACAAGTTAAATTTTAAAAAGTTCTATAGATTTCCTAAGAAGGGTAGAATATTTTTATGCAAACATTGGTCTTTCATGATAGCCTATGGAACTCTAAGAACCATGTTTGGGTAAAAAGATAACTGAATACACAATAATGTTATACTGGGATAACACTGCTATGTTGAAGATAATCATTATGGAGAAAGTGTTTATATACTAAGAAGCTGCAATTTCTTCATAGAATGCCAAGAACACTTGGTACCATTGTCCTGGAGTTGCGATGGCCCTTATAAACCATCTTTACTAGTGGCCTCCTAATATTCAAAGTATCCAGTTCTTCCATTTCTTTTCTTTCTTTTCTCCGCCTGAAGAACTCTTGAATGCGGGCAACAGCAGAGCGTCTGTAAATTACATTTTAAAAAGAAAATACAAACATAAATCTAAAAGTTCACAGGCCAGTACACATTGAAAATGGGGATCATTAAAATACAGTGAGTCTAGAAAATCTTTGGAAAATCATTTCAATAAGGCATCCACAACCAAAAGCATAAAAAGGTAGACACAACAGTGAGACTACATCAGGCTAGTTGTTACTAAAACAAAATGTTTTAGTCAAGAGGTCACTTAGAAATCTGATACTGGTTGAGAGAGGAAAGAGAAGAGCATGCGGCACACTGGTTTTTATGAGGCTTTTTTATAAAAACATAAAACAGACAAAATTCAAAGTGAAATTTACCACAAAAAAATTAATTTAATTCAATGCTGCTTTTCCCTCCCCACAGAAGGGAAGGTAAAGGCATAAAGCAAAACATAACTAAAGGTAATATGTAATAGCAGTAGGTAAATTATTTATTTAAAGTTTGAGATTTATTTGAAGACCGTTGGCAAAAAGAATAAATATTGTGTATGCGCAATAAAAAACGAGGACCTTCAAATAGATCTTTCTATAAAAGTCCACGTTGAAGTACAGAATTGGACCTAGTAAGGCAGATTTTACTTTCCTAAGACCAGAATTGGTGACAGAACTAGAGACTTAAAAACAATCAGGTCTTTTAAAGACTGATTCAATTAACTAACTTGTGATTTTACTTATTACATTTGCTAGCTTAAACTTGTTATTTAAAAAATTATATTTTGAAATATAATAGATCAAAAATCTAAAGCAAATCAGTAAGAAAAACAAATACTATAATAAAAATATAGGGATAGATCATGAGTAGGGAAATTACAGAAGGAGCAGCTTAATATACAAAAAAGATGTTCAACCTCATTAATAAAGTAAAAATAGAACACAGTGATCTTGTGTACTTATCAAATTAAAGATTGTTAGGTCTATGAGAGCAGCAAGAATACAGGAAAACAGGTACTATTGATGGGAGCCCAAAGTGGTTGGATATATAAGAAGAAAGTGCACCTTTTTACTGTAAACTTTTCATTGAAATAGAACACATATAAACTCAATAGTGTATATAACTCACAAATGAACAGGCCCATGTAACTCACCACCAGTATTGAGAACGATCATAACCAGTGTTTAATTCCCATCATTATTCTCCCCTTAAAGAATTCCCACTATTCTGATTTCTAACATCATGGAATGATTTTGCCTGTTTGTGAGTATTAACTAAATGGAATATTACAATAAATATTCTTTTCTGGGTAGCCTCTTTAGCTCAAAATTGTAAAGTCATACACATTATTTTTACCTATCCACATCCACTATACAATACTATTTTGTATAAATATAATTTATTCATCCAACTGTTGCTAGAAATTTATTATTGAAATATTACAACTATCAACAGCTGTTCAGATTTTGGTGAACAAATTATACATTTCTGTTGGTCATATATATCTAGAAGCACAAATGTATACATCAGAGTATATGCCCAGCTTTAATAGATCCCCTAAACAATTTTTCAAAGTAGTTGCACAAATTTACACTCCTACCAGCTATGTATTAGGGTTCCAGGTCTATTTTGTGAGGAGAAAAGAAACACCTATTGGAAAGTTAAAAATATATTTGCTTTGATGGAATAATTTTACTTTAAAAAACTGTCTAACTGATGAACTTAAATACGCAAATACATACATGTAAATAGTCACTGAAATATTTTTTGAGAAAGGTTGGAAATACTCTAAAATGTTCACACAGAAAGGTTAGGTTAAATAAATTATGGTGAATCCATCAGCTAGAATATTTATGTCACCATTAAAAGGCATTAGGAAGATTTATAACTGAGTGAGAAATGTTGACTCTAATGCACAGGGAAAATAGGATAATTTCCATGGAAAAATTTGTATATGCACAGAAAGGGCTTAGAATGATTCCAGATTGCTAATAGCTTAAAAAACTATTATATAAGAATCATGTCACTACTAGTTTACAATAACTTTACAATAAAAAGATATTTCCTTTTTCATAAAATAGCATACTGT
>PVHY01019011.1:0-28184 GCA_004024945.1 Uropsilus gracilis | reverse complement strand
TTTGTTTTTCCTATGTCCCATATATTAGTGAAACCATTTGGTTTCTGTCTTTTTCTTTCTGACTTGTTTCTGCTAATATGATTGTGTCTGTTATTCACTGATAAATTTCTCTGATGGATTATATTATTCTCTTGCTAAAAAACCTTCACTGGATCCCCACTAATTTAAGTACTGATTTAAATATCAGTACTTAATATGGTACCAATATATCTCTCCAGAATTACCTTTCTCCCACATGCAGTGTGCTATAGAAGAAAAGACATGAACTTTGGAGTCATATCTATGTTCAAATCCAACTATCTTTTAAACACTGTATTGCTGTAGGCAACTCATTTATTGCTTTGACCTCTTTCTTTGATTGTCTCAACTGTAGGTAGTAATTGTAGAGATGGGAAGATGTAGTACAATAGTATTTGCAAAAGCACCCTGCAAGATTGTGACACAACAATTTATGACCATGTGGATTATCAGTTCATTAGATGGGTTGAGTCTCTTTCATGTGGTAGCCATGTGGTGCCTACCCTATTGTAACTGACCCACAATCATTTAAAATGAAAATCTAGGGTATCACTTATCGGTGTAAATGAACACAGATTAATAAAGCAGTTCTCTGCCTTTATTTGGGGAATTTTTTTATAGGTGTGAAAGGAGCAGAAGCCAGTTCTCCCAGCACATCTAAGTTTTTTAGGTACACTAAACTACTGATTCTTGGCTAAATGGAGTGCACAGGGCCCAAGAATTGGTAACAGTGCTTGGAAAGCAAATCCCTGATTCAAACAGATGAAACAATAGCCCACTGTGAGAGTCAGAAAGCTGCACTTTTGTTCACTTTAAATACTTTGAAAAGTGCTTATGATTTTGCTTGGAAGTCCAGAGTGAAGAAAATACAAAGTCCTCAATACTTCTTCCTAAGAAGGAGAAAGGATCTTTGTTTGACTTGCTCCTCAGTGTAGTCCAAGTGTCTGGAATAGTGTCTTGCATGCAGAGCATGTATAGTTAATATGTAGTAGATGAATGAGCAAATGAACAAATAAAATGAGTTAAAGAAAGAATGGCAGAGGTCATAACAGTCTCTCATTTTTACCTCTTGAGGTTCCAATCATGCATACCTCTGGTCCCACCAGGTGGTGAATGTACCTAGTACTGTTATTAGCTCCTTTCCTCTCCTGGATGTCTGAGCTAGACTGTTGATTTTCCCCTTCTTAGTGCAAGTCAGATTGGGGTGGAAATATACCAGAGGGAGACACCTTTCACCCAGGCCCCACCCCAGAGGCTGCCCAGCCCCCTCACCCCCCACATAAGGGGTTAACAAGCTTGATTTTTTAAAAGATTGAAATAAGATGGAAGAAAGTGAGGCATAAGGTGTAGAATATGTTTGACAAATTTCTTGTAAAGTATGTTACATTTAAACACTACATTTGCCTCTAAGTAGGGATTGAATAGGGGAAGCCTCCACCCTATTTTTGTACATTTTGCCAGTTTTAATGCTCTTTATACAGTACTTTCCCTTTTTTATTTAAAGTTATTGTTAAAATTTTATGTATTAATCTCTAAAAAGGAAAGAAACTATATTTTTATAAAATGTGGTATAATGAAAACCAAAAATTGAGATCATGATCACTGTTCTAAAATATATCTTTGTAGCCTTACTCCTTTACAGATATATATTTCCCATATATGTGTAAATGTAAAATGTGAAAGTTAATACCCACACACTGATAACTGGAAAATTACATAACTTTAGAAAGAATTTCTTTAAAGACTTTGTTTTCCTGTATTGTTTTCAAATGTTATTTTAATAGTTGCAAGACAAAGGGGAACTGGTTCCATTATCACTCTTTAAGGTAGACTTTAAAAGTAAATCCTCACAACTGTTTCTTGTCTCTGGAATACTAATATGATCTATTCTATGGCAATACACAATTTGTATTACCCATATTTAAATAAACCCATATTTCCACCCCTTAACGTTTTATAAGTATCATTTCTCCACTCAAAGTTTAAGTATCATTCATGTATGAGGAAGGATTGGCCAAATTCCTCTCTTACAGTCACATAAACCAAGGCTCAGTAAAGTTAATAACCTACATGTCTAATTCAGGGCAGAATCAGGTCACATGGGTAATATTCAGCAGGGAATAATAAGGTGGAAATGCAATGTGAGCCTAGCACATTTAGAGAACAGGAATAGTGTAGTTTGGATGGAATGGAAGGAATATATAGAAAAGTCATAGGTTATAGAAATAAATATGAAGTAAATTTCAGAATGTCTTAAGTACTGTAATAAAGAATTTGGATTTCTGTCAGTAATTTTTGAAATTATTCTTGAAGAAATACAATTCTTTTTTAATAAGAAATGTAGTATGTGATACCAACATGCAAACTATATTAAAGGGAGGCAGTTTCTCCATCTGAAGCTTTCCTGTACTCAGCCACTCTGGAGAAAAGTTTGAAAACCATGAATAGTATGAGACCAAGAAAAGTTTGAACCCAAGAAAAGTCATGAACGTTGACTTGTTTGGAGCAAATTTAGAGACCAGACAGAAGGACCTGCTGTGGGGTAGAAAGTAATGACTCTGGGTCCTCCTGGGTACCAGTGGGAAGGAAGTAGAGATGCTGGAGCCTGAAGAGGAATCAAGAGATTGGAACAGTTCATTATCACACTTGGGCAGTTGTGGGAAATGACAAAACAATCACAAAACAGCGAGGGACAAAGGAGAAGTCTACTGTTTGGTGAAAGTACTTTTGTTTTAGTCATATGGTAATTTCTACGCACTCTGCTATAGTCAAAGGAACAGAAAGTGGACTCTTTTTCTCTACCAGTTTTTTTCCCCTTTTTTCAGATAAATTAGACAAAAGTCCACATCAGACGTTAGAAATCTCTTTATATTTTATTAAAAATTTTTCTTTAGTGTTTAAGATGTCACCTGAAAATCTTCAAAAAACATTTTGAAGAAAATACAGGATTCCTGGTGCCCTAATTTGAAGAAGGGAAAAGGACTGTTTCTATTTTTGTAAGAGCTCTGTTCTGCTAACAGTCTGGATAACTAGCACATTAAATTTTATCTTGGAAAACCAAAAACTTCTGTAGGGAGTTAAGAGTAATTAAAAGATTTGCCTCAAGCACAATTATTTTGAAATCCAAGAATTTTCTTGTGCCTTAAAGTAAATGAAAGGGAAAATTGGTCAATATGTGCATCTAACCACCTGCAGTAACTCCAAAACATATATATTTGAGAACAGAGAGCAATTTTTGGCAAACTGTGTTGGAAGAACCCAATCTCCCCTTCTTCTGAACTTCTGAAACTTGTGATGCAAGCGCGCCCGCCCTTTCTGAGAACACAGACCGCCTGACTCAGGCCGGCAGCTGCTCGTATTTAAAGCACACTTCCCGCCGGGTTAGAGCCTCCGCAGAGATGAAGCTAGCGAACTGGTGCTGGCTGGGCTCAGCTGTCTTCGCTGCTTATGCTTTTCTAGTGGTGGCAAATAACGAAACAGAGGAAATTAGAGATCAAACGACCAACGATGCGTGCCCGGTGAGACTAGAAAGCAGAGGGAAATGCGAGGAGAATGGCGAATGCCCTTACCAGGTGAACCTGCCCCCGTTAACTATTCAGCTCCCGAAGCAGTTCAGCAGGATCGAGGAGGTGTTCAAAGAAGTTCAGAATCTCAAAGAAATGGTAAATAGCTTGAAGAAATTCTGCCAAGATTGCAAATTGCAGGCGGACGACAACCGAGACTCGGCCAGAAACGGGCTGCTCTTACCTAACACAGAAGCTCTGGGTGAGAACAGAGTCAGAGAACTAGAGAGTGAGATTAACAAGTTGTCCTCTGACCTCAAGAACGCAAAGGAGGAGATCGATGTGCTTCAGAGTCGCCTGGAGAAGCTGAATCTTGTAAATATGAACAGTATAGAAAATTATGTTGATAGGAAAGTGGCAAATCTAACTTTTGTTGTCAATAACTTGGATGGCAAATGCTCATCTAACTGTTCCAATCAAGAACCAATACAATCACGTCCAGGTATGGATAATAATATTTTCTTATACGTTGTTCGTGAACGTTATCCAGCTAGACAATATCTATAAACATTAACTTGAGCAAATAAGTTAAATAGATGATAGTTGAAATACCTGAAACGTTTTATTGATCGTTTGTACAGGAAATCTAATATTTTTTGCAAATGTAACCACAGATAACATATAGTACCTAATTTCAAAAATCAGAATTAGTTTTGTTCTTTAGAAGGCATTTTCAGTTGCACAGATCTTATTAGCTGATACTAGAATTTACACGAAGCCGAGGCAGAATCTCTAAACGTTCCTAGTGCACCTAGCTCATTTATCTCTTCTGTGAAGTGCTGGAAAATAATGGAGATAAGGCAGTGTTAGCAGTGGTGCTGTGTTCACTGGAAATTAATTTCTCATAGTTGGCTGACTGCCTCTTCTCATGTGGCAACAAGAGAACTTGGAAAGGTTTTACCAAGTTATCTGTTGTTTATAATCCCAAATGTCTAGTGAAAATGGGAGACTGTAAATGGAATAGAAGCAGCTACATGGCTTCAGGCAAGGGTTTTGGTTTTGGGGGTACAAAAATGTTTTAAGGGAGAGTTTTGGTGTACTAAGAGAAAGAAAACCTTATTTCTTGCTCTCTTTTACCTTACACTAGAAATTCATGCAAATGAAAACACACTCCATCCTCTCCATACAAATGAACTGAATAAACTTGAATAAATTTTTCATAAATATCCTACTACCTGGGGACACTGGCTCCCTTAAGCCCTGGCTTTCCACTTGAGTCCCTGGGACCACTGCTGTCATGTTGCACTTTGGAAGACCATCTCTGCACTAGGACCTGTACTTAATACCATGTGAAGCTGAAGGGACTTGGTGTCTAGAGCAGGGATCACATTCATTCAGAACAAGCCCTTCCTGTATGCACTAACTCTAGGGACTCTACTAATGAAGGTAGGTGGGGGCTCAGGAACAACTGTCACACTAATACACCTTGCACACTGTCTGAATGTACCCTTCATCTTGCAAGGCCTCTAGATGTTTGTCCCTTGGCTGACATCCCTGAGCACACATGAGATTTGATATTATATGGCAACTTGTAAAGACATGTGATCTCTACACTTCTACTAAAAGTTTCGGGAAAAATCACTGAGTATGTTGAGTTCTAAATATACATAAATAGGTTTGGGGGAGACACAGAGTAGCTTATGTTAAATTTACCTTACCTGGAACTAATTTTTATAAAAATTATCTGGGAGTAAATATCTGTATTTGATCCCTAGAGAACCAAGTTAGCTGATTTTTACATTTATCCTGAACATAATCACCTGTAGTTCCTTATTGAAAACCCTTCGTGTAAAACTTTGACTAAATACTTTCTTGGATAATACATTCAGAAAAGGAATATTGTTAAATTATGAGAAAATCTGTTTTACCCAACATCTTTATTTGTCAAGCTAGTGAATTGAATGGGAAGAACAATGTTGTGTGTAGAATTTTAGTGCATCATTTGGAACATATCCTGTAAAACTTGCTGATAGCGGAGGCTACAAGCCTCTTTAGGTGAAAGGAAGTAGAAGCTTGTGCTTCTACTTTTTATGCATGGAATGCAGTTCCTGGAGAGTTGAAATCATCCTACTTTCAGGATCAAGGAATGCTGTGGTTATAAAAACATGTTTTGCAGCCAGCCAGACTTGAATTTGTGTCCTGGCCTGCCACTTCATGCTTTTGTGAACATGGGCAAGTGCCTCATCCTCTTTGAACCTAACTTTTCACCTTCAGACTGGCAATAATATCCCCAGCATGAAGTTCCTGTGCAGATTTAGGGTGAAAACATTAAATCTTTGGTAGAGTGCCTCATGACCTCACAGAATATTTAAACTGTTGATTTACTTCTTCCTCTTGTTTGTTGTCAATATTATTACCAACCAAGAGTATGTTGGAGAGCCTTGTCTGCTTTATAACACAATAGTCTTCTTCTGAGACTGTAACAAGTCTTTGCTAAGCAGGTTCAAGTAAAATTTCATGATCACCACTGATTGAATTATTGAACTATTTTTTGTACATATAAAGAATTCTTCTAATGTGTATGTTTTATTAACAAAATCTGATGCCTTTCTGTTTTTCCCCACTTCAGTGCAACATCTAATATATAAAGATTGCTCTGATTACTACGCAATAGGCAAAAGGAGCAGTGAGACCTACAGAGTGACACCAGACCCCAAATATAGTAGCTTCGAAGTTTATTGTGACATGGAGACCCTGGGGGGAGGCTGGACAGTGCTGCAGGCACGTCTTGATGGAAGTACCAACTTCACCAGAACATGGCAAGACTATAAAGCAGGCTTTGGAAACCTCCGAAGAGAATTTTGGCTGGGGAATGACAAAATTCATCTCCTGACCAAAAGTAAGGATATGATTCTAAGAATAGATCTTGAAGATTTTAATGGTATCAAACTCTATGCTTTGTATGATCAGTTTTATGTGGCCAACGAGTTTCTCAAATACCGTTTACACATTGGTAACTATAATGGCACCGCTGGAGATGCTTTACATTTCAGTAAACATTATAATCATGATCTGAAGTTTTTCACCACCCCAGATAGAGACAATGATCGCTATCCTTCTGGAAACTGTGGGCTCTACTATAGTTCAGGCTGGTGGTTTGATGCCTGTCTTTCTGCAAACTTAAATGGCAAATATTATCACCAGAAATACAGAGGTGTCCGTAATGGGATTTTCTGGGGCACGTGGCCAGGTATGAGTGAGCCGCAGCCTGGTGGCTACAAGTCTTCCTTCAAAAAGGCCAAAATGATGATCAGACCCAAGAACTTTAAGCCATAAATCATTAATATTCATTCCTCTGGGTATCCATAACATAATAAGGCAATTAATTCCTTTAGCACTTTGGAATATGTTTCATATGTTTTTTCCTATGGCAAAATAATTTAAATCTTAAATAGTATGTTCTTATGCTATACTACATTTTTTAAAAATCTGAAAAATACAGATTTTAAAGGAGTCCTTTGTTGCTTTTAAGCTGCTATCCAAATACATAAAAGCTATCGAAAATATTAAGAATTAGTCTATAGCCATACCACCCTGAATGTTCCCAATCGATCTGAAAATATTAAGAATTACATATCAGATTTAGAATCTCCTAATTGCTATTATTGAATATTTTCTATGACTCATATTACTTGCTGTAATTAAAAACTTTTTTTATTCGTCAAGCTAGAATTTTACACAAGTAATAGCATTTTGACTGTAACAAATATCTCTAAAGGTATACCACTCTTTTTAGATCACAAACAATTATTTGGGTATTTATTTATTCCTAAATACCCTAATCCTCATTCAAAGATAACTTTACTTAATTTATGGCATTTGCTTTGGCCAGGAAAATGATAAAACATTTTAGTTCCAAGAAAAAGGGAAATGTATATTAAATTAACCCTGTTCATGTACTACTCATGAATTATAAAATATTTGCCATTTAAAATATTTTCAAATGTGGTAGCATAACATCGCTCCTAAAAAGCATTCAGAACATTAATCTTAATAATATGATTTAAAGCTAATTCATTAACAATTCATAACTTTAAGATATTTGATGGAATATATAAATCATTTAAAAATTAAAACTGCTTACTACTGTGCTAGACTACTGGGAGGCTTTCTTTTGAAAGAGGTAGGTGCGGGTGGGAATTAAGCATGTATTTATAAGTTGTAATACTCTGAAGATCAATTTTACATCTAAAGCAATATCATTAAGTCATTCACTATATGGAAAACTTAATTTTAAAGGACAAATAGATAAATATATCTATAAAAACATGACTTTTGAAGTCCACGGAAGAGTAGTTTAAGTATTTCAACTCTGACTTAGTGCTTATTTTACTATTAGGAGATTTAAATGTAGGTGTTAATTTTTATGACCAAACAAAAGTATCTGAAACATTTATAATTAATTAATTTTGAAATGCAGTTATATTATAAAGATTATAAAAAACAATGCCTTAAATTTCATCATTGTAAAAAGAGATAACTTCAAAGGAATATCAGTAGTATTCTGCACATTTGAAAAATGTTTGAAATAACATGCCCTACTGTATATGAGTCAAGGAGACATATTTAGTCTTTAACACATAATGTTTCTAATACAGTAACCAAATTTTCAAAATATATTTGCAAACATGCCATTACTAGAAAATGATTAAGAAGGATAGTTGCTTCAGATAAAAAGTTAATTACTCAAATATTGGTCCCTTCTCTTTTCTATTTTTTAAAAAGAAAGATGATTTTGATACTATATAATGTATTTATTTCAGATAAGCTCAGTTTCTTTAATAGATTATTACTAACAAATGTATCAATTTCAATAAATTTCTGTAATCAAAAATACACTCATCATGAAATACTGTTTTAAAGGAAAATAGTTCACATAGAGAATGTCTACAGATTAAATGATAATATCATTTCAAGAGAATTTGATAAATCATGAATCTATATACCCAAAAGCTTGTCTTATCTTTTCACTATATGGCAAAAGATCAAAATTCCCATTCTACTTTTGTGACTCTTTTCTAGTAAAAAAATTCTGCAACATGAATTTTCTTTTTGAAATCATTTTAATTTACTTGTTATAAAATGTGGACTTTGATTATCTTTAATATATTGATGGAAATAGATTATTATCTGAGTCGTTTGCCTTAAAATAACTACTCACTTATATGTGCTATTGTTCATAAATACGGATTGACCATTCTTGTATATTTTAGAGTCTTATCTTGGTTTCTCTTTAATGGCTAATATGTTGTTAATTAAGACTTTATTTCTAAGCTTTGACATTCTTTAAAAGTACTAAAATTCTTAGAAATTTCAAGTGGCACTAAGCCTCTCATCACTGAGAAAAACAAGCAGAATTTTCTGATAATCAACAATGTTCCAAATGAACAATGAAGTATTCATTCATTAAAGTGTTTAAATACAGAAAACATAAAAGATACCCCAGTAACAAAAAACTTGCTGGTCCGTATTTTTGAATGGCAACCCAAGGAAAGGTTTTAAAGGTAACAGTGGTGAAGAATGTCATTATGATAAGCTCTTCTTTAGAATTCTTATTTTCCTTTTTATATAAATGTTTACATTGCATGTCTTTTTAAAAACTTGTAAAATAAAAAAATAAGTAAAAATAAAACTTTATAAAATAAATGATTTAATCTTCATCTCTTTTTCTTCAATGTGGAAGACAAAATATAAAATAATAGTGATACATTTACTCTTCTGAAAGGCTGTATAATGTTTACCTAATTTAGATGATATCCTTGGCTCTTTGAAGACTTTGATGAGTACTGTTTCATTAGTAGGAAGGCAGAGGGAAATACAGGAACACCATTGTCTTATTTTCTTCTAGAATACTGTTAATATATTTGAAACAAATGTTTCAGCATTCAAATCCATCTCCTCTCAACCTATCATTAATATTGTATTGGTTGAGACCTCATTATCTCCATTGCATTTAGGACAATGCAAACACTTTCTAATAGTAGATTGTGCCTACAGATTCAATCTATTCCAACCCATCCTCTTTGTCACTGCCAGAGGGATTATTCAAAAATCAGTTTTGATTATACTACTGTCCTGCTTAAACTTTCAACAACTTATTAGTGTGATTAAATCTGCCAAATGATTTCTTTTATGCACTGATTTCTGCCTACAATTTCAGTATCTATTTTTTTGTCACTACTTATGCTTCTGACATATTGAATACCTTGTTGTCTTTACAAACCATATTCTCTCATATTTTCATTATTTTGTGTATACTATTCCCATGTGAAACTAGAACCTCAATCTCTTTTGGGTTTTATCTTATCACCCATAAGTAAGAATAGGGACTCAGGAACCAGACTGGCTTGGTTTAAATTTTCAAGCTATGTTATCATGTGTCAGTTACTTAATCTCAGGTTCTTTGGTTCCTTTCATTCTATAATAAGGATAACAATACAACTTGCCTAGTAGAGTTATTGAGAGCATTAAATGTGACAACATACATAAACAGAACATACAGATATTTTGTCCTTCCTTTCTTGTCCCCTTCTCTGCCTTTCCTAAATTATCTCTTTGGGGCTATATTCCTTGAGGAGACAGGAAGTGTTCGGTATCTCTACTCTTTGGTCCTATACTATCCTGTATATTACTTATTGCACATTACCTTATTCAATAATTGTCTACCCTGAATTAACCTGACATTAAGGAAATTTAGACATTGTTCATCAAAATGATTCATAAAAATGGTGCCACAGAGGAGGACTCAGATAATGGGAGACAGCAACCTGAAGATGGAACGTGTCATGTAGGATACATTATGTATTTATGCATATATATGTATGTGCGTGTGTATAAGATGCAGATACCAAATGAAATACGAACTGGGCCACAGACCAAAAAACTTATTTGTTAACAACATACTGTTCAATTTTGAGAAGCGTATATGAGCATTAAAAAATACTAAAGTATTAGTTTCCTTTGATTATAAAGCTTTAGTTAAGCAGAAACTAGTTTTATTCTTTTCCTTTGTATTTTAGAGACATTATGCTAAAACATTCCATTCACAAATAATTTTCAAAAATTATCCAAGTAGAGGTAACCAAATTTTATATTTTTAATAGTTTTAAGAGATGGCTGTAAATTAATTTCACGAGTTATTTTCATGTAATATTAAGTGACCTAATGAGTAAAAATGAGTGTAGGTTTCCCTTGTGGTACAAAAATACACATCCTCATAAATACATACACTACATGTACATATATGATACACATATATATTTGTATATGCTATTTCTAATATCTATACTACAATACAAAAAAAAAAAAAAACCCTGCCCATGAAAATAAATTGAATATTCAAGTCTGACTTATAGTCAAAAGTCAAGGCAACACTGTGGGCCAATACCTAGTTTATTTTAAGCAACGTCATATAAAATCAATCACCATAAGCTAGACCTTTAGACAGTTTTTTAAAATCCTTTATAACATGTTCTAAGCTATTAATACTGCTATTATTCCTCAAATTATTCTTTTTTTGAATTACCCTTCAACAAGAGCATGGCTTGCTTTATTTTGCTGTTACTATTCCTTGACACATTCTTTGTCAGGTCAGTAGCCTACTGCCCAGGGCCCATCTTCAAATATGCCTCTATATCTTTGCTCATGCAAAGTCCTGGAGGTAAATCAAAATTAAAACCATGATCTAGCTATTTAAAGCCACATAGATGAGTTACTCAATTATCCTGGGTCTCTTCCACGTGTACAAGAAGTCTAACATGCTGTTAGTAAACTTCTTTTTTACTGTTTCTCATTAAAAAACTCATAATTTAGTTAACTGTGCTCAGCATCTCTCTAGATATGACACAATCTCACAAAAAGATCTGTAATAATTTTCCATCTATATTTTGGTTGGAAATTTACACCATACTCTGAAAATATATATCCTTCTTTTGAGGAAAAAAAATCACATTTAAAAATAAACACCCCTTTTACTTAGCACTTTAAAATTACTAATGTTACATTTATATTATTTAAATCAAATAAATATTTACAATTTGCCTATTACATGCGTATGATGCTAATAAGCGTATCAAAGTATTCTGAATATTTTTCCAAAATAGTAACTCTAAGCTCTCAAATTCTAAGTTTAATCTTTAGCATTCAAGAATTCTGAGTAATTAAGAATGACACTGTAAAGATGAATTGTTTCTCTATTACAAAAGTCCTCATAGAAAAGTTCAGTATATTTGAGGTCATGTAGGATTTGAAAACTTGTTCAGCTTGTTCAGTTTCTATCCTCTGGAAATCAGCTTTCTCATCTTCTACAAGAAGCAAATAATTTGTGCTTATGTTGTCAAAAGTATCAAAAAAGGGTCCACAAACTATTTGTGTGTCCCCCATTTAGTAACATATCATAAAATTTTTTTCCAGATAATCTAAGTAACCTGTTTTAGCTTTTTGCTTAGAGATTCTTGCTTCCTAAATGCTTGCACCAAGCAGCAGTCATTTGCTTCATGCCAACCATATGCTGGATGCTGTTAGGAGTGTTTTAATGTTGTCTTTGTTTACAGTGATAATGCATTTACACTTAATGAAGTTGTCCCAGAAAAAAAAAAGTGTTATCGATAAATTGTTCATCATGCTTCTTAGTGTATTTCCCATAAAATGGGTTAGTTTGCCATGAAAAATTGTAATTTCACAGCAGACACAGAGTAAACTTTAATATCATCCCTGTCCTGACTTTCTGTCAGGGTTTTCAATTAAATTTTAGCTTGAGGTGAAACATCTCTTTTTGTAGCATACCAAAAACAGTTATATAACTGTTTACATGATACTTCAAAAGTTAATATATATTGTGTTAATGTCCCTACTTACCACACACGTTAAAAATTCTTTTCTTCCTACAGCAAAATCAGAATGTATTTCAGCACTGACAGAGAAGGTAAAGGAGTTCTATGCTATCCAAACACTATTTTACTTCTATGGTTACATGGCAGAATTCAGAGATGAGAACACTCTTCTTAAGTACAAAGCACTTTGCAGATTCTTGGACTCTAAAAGATTTCTTATATAAACACCAAAGTTCTTATTTTCATTTGTCAAAATAATTCTTTTGAGATTCCAACAAGGTAGTTAAGGAAGCTGGATAATAAGACTGATTATGAGGGGATAATAGGATACTGATGAGGAAAGAAAACTGGAAGTTACTCTTAATGGCACTTACAAAATAATGAAATGGCCAAAGATATCAAAAAAAAAAAAAAAAAAAGATGAGTGGAAAGAAGGTGAGAAAAAAATAGCCTGGGGGGGTGGGGAAATATGATTTTGGAGGAGTTTTTAAATAGTGGAGAGTGGGCCTCTGCTCTGACAGGGGATTTTAGGAAGTGGTGTTTAGGAAGATGCTGTCTGATGTGCTAAGAAACAACCTCTTTTGTTCCTGAAGGAACTCGGGTGCAGTCGCATTGATTTCCAAAGGCTCTGGAGTCAGATCTCTTGTACTTTTGACTGTGTTGAGGGGATATTAAGGTGGGAATGAAATGGTGAGGTTTTATTTAGTTCACTAATTATCTGTAGGATACATGGTTTTGCCCCAGTGGAGTCTCAGGGACCTTGAGGTGGTGCTGCTGTGGTGGCAGCAGATGTGACAGGGACCATCACTCCTGCATCCACCTTTATATTCACTCCATCCAAGTCTGTTTTACTTATTATGCTTATATGAAGATTTTCAGGAAATCTTCCAAGAAAAGTGATAAAGGCAATTTTAGAAGCTGGTGAAAACCACCATGGGTAGGCAGTGAGGTACCACTGAAGGACCATAAGCTGAGAAAAATATGATTAGTGTAAAGTAAGGCTCAGAGAATATTAATGACACTGAAGACAGCCTGACTGCTTAATATAGAGCTAGAACCTAAGACCCATTTTTGCTGAATTATTCACACACCTCCTGACCAATCAGATTTGCTCTATAGATTATTTGTACTTAAGATATGTCCATTCCTAGATGTAGTTTTTACTGTCAGCAAAATTGCTGTCTTAACCTGAGATCTGATGACAGGTAATACTTGTAACCCCTTTTTTCACATCTCTGCTGCCTCCCAGGCACACCTGTTTTCCACCAGGATATGTAAGGGTTGGGAATATGTAAAGGACTTTTGGCTAGAAAAAAATGGAATTGGCATAAGATTCTAAACTTGTTGCTGACATCTCCTTTCTTTCCCCTTATATCAACATACATGCTGGATGGAACAAAGGTTAAGTATGATGACTCAAGATTTTAATGCATGAAGAGAAAACACAGGAAACAATTTATGATCTCAGAGTAACAAAGGTCTTAAGTATGACACTAAATTTCTGAAGCTGTAAAAGGAAAGTTCAATAAACACAAGCACAAACAAAATTAACTTTCTTGGAAGAAAACCACCTTAAGCAAATGTAAAACTAATTCAACAAACCAAAAGATTTTTGTAATGTGTATTATACACAAAAGGCATGAAGAGTATCTATAATTAAGGAGGAAAAAAAGAAATCATAGAAAAATGGGGGAAAGAAGGTGAATAGAATTCACTTAAAAAGGATGTACTAGTGGGTCTTTCTTTGTATTAGTCATGGTTCTAGCTTTTGGTGTTCTAGCATGTTCCCTACTTGCCTTTTCTGTATACACCTTGTTTCAGACAACCTGATAATGTGCCTGAGTCACCCTGCCTTGTCGCCACCTCCCTCATCAGTCCTTCCTCTTCCTGGAGGCATACTTTCATCCACACTAATCAAGCCAGAATTCACACTCTCAATTGGCTCCTTTATTAAAAATTCTCATTTTTGGACCACTAATCATTGCAGTACTAGGTGCTAACAACTAGGTCCCTAAGCCCCAGAGCCTGCAGAAATTATTTAAACTACGCAATCCTTGATCTGTTTACCCTAGCTTATGCAAGGAGACCACAATAACGGCTCTTGCCCACAGTCCTCTCTCTTCCTTCTTACCAACCCTAGTGCTTTGCCATGTGGTCCTGTTGGTACGACATGCCCTTTTCTCTTTAGAACTGAGACTAATAAACCATCATTTAAATGGTAATTGTCTCAACATTTTATATATTTTTTATTTTTTTATTCAAGTGTCCCAAAACAAACGAATGAATGAAAAAGATGTAGTATATATATACAATTGACTATTACTTATCCTTTAAAAATGATAAATTTAATGAATTTATGATAACATGGATGTATCTAGAAGAAATCATATTAGCAGAAATAAGTCAGAAAGAAAAAGACAGAATCTAAATGGTTTCACTAATATATGGGACATAGGAAAAACAAACAAAAGGCCAGGAGGTAAAGTCAAAACAAGCTAAAAAACAAACTGAAGTACACAACTGGGGGGTGGCCGGTGAAGGAGGGAATGATCAGGAAGGGGAGAGCTCCTGGAATTACAAAGATGTGAAATACATACAAATAATTTTAAATAATTTAAAAAACATTTTATACTATTAATACTAGATTTAAGAATAGTCTTAATCATATGAAAAGAAGCTCCACTCCTTTCATATTAAGATAAATGTTAAATAAAGACTAAGATGAAATATTTGTTTCCCCTTATCAGAGTGACAAAGATTAAAAAATTGGTACACAGTGTAGATATGAGTAAAGGAACATTTATTTACTGTTGGTGAGAATATCTTCTACATACAATTATATTTTATGTATTATATATTTTATATAAAATATCTATATAATTATAAATTATTATAGTTATAATATAGTATCATATAATTTTATTATTATATATTATAACCTCTATGGAGAGCATTTTAGCAATAAAATCAAAATTTATAAAGAACAAATTGATGGTTGATACAGCAATTTCACTTTTGATCTATACCTAAAAGAAATGAAAGCAGGATCTTGAAGAGATATTTGTTCACTTTGTAGTTTATATACTCAAAGGAATATTATTTAGCCTTAAAAAGGAGAGAAATTCTGTGATCTATACAATGCAGATGAATTTTAAGGACATTATGTTTATTAAAATTAACCAGTCACAAAAAGCAAACACTATAAGATTTTACTTATATGAGATATCTAGAATAGTCAAATTCATAGAAATAGAGAGGATTGTGGTTACCAGGTGATGGGAGAAAGGGGAAATGGGGGAGGGTGATGTCTAATGAATATAGAGTTTCAATTTTGCAAGATGAAAAAGTTCTGGAGATTTGTTGACAACAATGTGAATATATTTCGTACAAATACATTTCAGTATGAAATATATTCAATGTAAACAGAATCTATAAAATTAAGATGATATATAAGTTAAGATATATAAAGATGATATATAAGTTAAGATATATAAAGTTAAGATGATATATTGTAAGTGTATTTAAATATTTTGAAAAATGAGCAAAGTCATTGATCCAGCAATCCTACTATTGGGATTCTGCCCTTTTATTATGATTGTTCTTGAGTGAAATGATACATGTATAAGGTTACTGACTCTCTTATCATTGGCTGTAATAATAGCAGTAAATTGGAAATGACCTATGTCTTACAATAGGAAAATGTCTTAGAGTAGGTAAATGGTTAAAGTATACTTCATTCATGTATTGAAATATTATACCACACATATTTAAAAGAACATAAAATTATATACATATCAAAAAAGAAGGTATGTACATTATCTGGTCACTTGCATATTTGTAAACAGACTTCTATAAGGCTGAGAATGTTAATAATGGTTGCCTCTGAGAAAGAATAGTGCAGACTGTGGGATGGAGTGGAATGCTGTATTGTTCTGCACCTTTTGAATTTTTGTACTATATGCATATTTACATGTCAGAAAAAATAGATAAGAAGGGAAAAAACTGAATTCATGGATGAAAATACCTTACTACCTGGCTCTGGTACTCTATTCTTTAACCTCCTAGTCTGGTTTGATCTCACTACTTGACCCTGATTCTGCTTACCTAATGAAAACGATAATGTCTTATTTTTTCTGACTTTTCTAGTGTGGACTAATGCTGACTAATTTGTTGATATTAACTGTAAATACAGTTATTCAATAGCCAATTTCTCAATGAAATACTTCCATTCTTTGGGGAGTATTTTAGAAATTATTTTATTATCCAAAAATATCTATCCACTAAACAAAATTAGCTTCTCCCCACCTACCTATATATACAATTATACAGTAGATTTTATACTGTATGGATTTAATAATATCTTGAAAAGGAAATTATTTTATTCCCGATATTCCTGAAACTTCTTTTATTGCCTAATATATTTAAATAGTTCTTGAATTAGTAAAGAGGCTGTTTCACAACATGCACATTCCCTACTAAGAGTCATAAGTCATAAGTCATAAAAATTAAACCACTTTCTCTCAAAGGAGAACACAACACCATTATTTTCTCAAGTCCTTATTTCAAAAAAGTAACATCCATTCAGGGACTATTAAAACAGTATATGAGTTTAGATTATTATTTGATTATTATCAACTTGCTACATCAGTAACTAAAGAATCAATGAAAAATAGAGATAATTGAATATATTCAACTTATTTTTAAATATGTAATTACTCTATTAAATATAAAATTAAACTTCATTGGACATAGGATTAAAGATAAACATACAACTATGCTGATATACACAAACTAGGTCTTTATTATGTCAATAAAGAATTGAAAAAGAGAAAGGGAAAGAGGAGCAAATTAGCCACACAGATAAAGAGACAGATGAGTTTCAGAAGGTATGATCACTGCCACTCTGGTTTCTAGGCCCTAGTGTGGCATGTGGTCCATACATAGTAAAGATTTCCCAAGTAAGTTCAGGAAGATATTTTAACAGACAGCAAGCAGGGGAACTGCCAATGCTTCTCTCTCCCTAATTTTCAGCACACCTGTCACTCCCACTTGCTACTGGTCAGAGGCTCTACAGACAGCAAAGTTTTTCTGACAACACTGTAGATTCCTGGAGAGAATCAATCTCCATTTTTATCATTTTGAAGATACCAAGAATAGAATACCCTAAGATAGAACATTCTTAATTCTTATCCTAAACTCTTCTCCAGTGTATGATTTTACTCATTGGATTTGGAGATATGACTCTACAAGCTGAAATATGACTATTCTTACAGTCTTTGTATAAATCCTTAATTTTTATATATTATTTTAACATTTCACATGTTTCACTGTCCCAAAGTATTTTACTGTACCAGGAAGATTTCTAAATTTTCACCCTACTGTCAGAGTTTAATAAAATCAACTTTAGGAGAAAAATGAAACCTAAGAACCTGCTTTGTTTAATAAATTATCAGACTCTTTATTAAGTTTCCTGACAGCCAAATAAAAGATGGAAAAAAACATTCTTGCAAAACCGCCTGGGTGTCTGAAAGGAAAGTGTAAATATGCCAACAATAGCAAGCTTTGTAGAAAGATTTAGAAGAAATTTAGTATTTTTTTTAAAGGTACATTTCCTTTAGGTACAGCTTTAGTGAGGTGTGGGAACTAAGAAAAGCATGGGAAAATTAGGAGGAAGATTAAATAAGAGTGTTAACTATTTGTTCTCATTTTTTTAAAGATGTAGTTTACTTAAAAAGTCAATTTGCAAAATCCTAAAATAGAAGTGTGAATGTCATGTAAAGACTGTCAGTTGAAAGAGGTGGTGAGGTAAGAGACAGGAGACTGAGTTCCATGACTGGTTCTCCATCTGTCTTGTTTATGCAACATAGGCAAGTATCAATCTTTCAGAATCACGAAGGTAAAGCTAATGTTATCTTTAAACTCCTATTCCTGTAGAGTCCTTATGAATATTAAATGCTATTTTGATAGCTCCTGGAGGGCAGAGCGCTTATCTTTTCATCTTTGTAGTCAGCTATTTGATTAATTCATTCATCATGTATAAAAAAATTAAAATGCTTTCATTCTTTGCAAAGTATTTTAAATTTTGTTAGGGATTATCTCAAGAAACGCATCAGAAATGCTAGATGCTCAAATCTAGACTATGAAGACAACTTTATCAGCAAGAAAAAAGCTCCAGTATTTTCAGCAATTAGTTAAAAAAATTCATTAAATTTTACTTATTACCAGTTTTAAGTAAATAAAACATAGAAAAATAAGTTGATTTTGAACACATAAATATCTCTAGAGGAACTACTTTAAAATGGAGAATTGTGTAAATCATGGCAACATTTTTTATAAATTCCCAGTGATTGTGCTTTTAACATACATCATAAATTTACAAATCTTTCACAAAGCAATCTAAGAACCTGCCACATCTCTATGTCCAGCCCAGGGACTTCCCCTGTAAACTTGGGGAACGGTGAACATTTGCCTCAGACCCATTGCTTATTCTGACTTTTCTTTCACTCACAATACTGCAATCCAGCTAAATCTCTAAACCAGAAATCTTAGCATCAATTTAGATACTTTCTTTTCCCTCACCAACCCCCTCCACTCAGACCCTAAATTTAGTAACATATACTTCCCAAACATCTCTCCTATATGTATTCCATCCTTTTTTCTATCTCCACTACCTTGTTTCAATATTTCTGGTACAAATTTTATATTGATCACTGAAATGGCATTCCACTTGGTGATGTAGTATAAATGAAAGAGATAAGTACAAAAGATATTTAAGTGAGAGAACCAACTGATAGGTTATAGAAAGAGAATTAAGCTGGGAGGAAGGATAATGAATTCCATTCTGAGTGTGCTTGGTGGAGGTGCGCCATGGGGTCATCTAACTACAGATATTAAGAGAATGTGCATGTATGGTTGTGGGCAAAGGTGAACCACATAAAAGGAGGTTCCTGAGAACCCATGAACATGAATGAAATATCCCCTTCTGATGTCTTTCCTCAAAAAAGCTATTTCCAGGTCACCTCCCCCCGACCCCAGTGACTTTCCCCTCAATTCTGTTCTAAATATACTGTTTGTACCCCTCAGGTTCACAACTGTATATTGCCCTTTGTTAATATTTGCATACTGAGTTTTTTGTTCTTAAATTAAACTTCTAAAGAACAGTACCCTTTTATATGCATTGTGCCAATGAATTCCCATGACTTCCAATACTATGCGGCACACAGGAGGTGCTCAAAACAAAGGAAATGTCCAAGGCATAATTTTTTTCTTTTAAATATTTTTATAGAAGTAACATTGTATTATGATATTATATATATTTCAAGTGTATGCCATTAAAAATCAACAGGTGTCTATACTACATTAAAATTACTTATCACTAAAAGCCTAATTCTATCCTTCACCATACAGTTGACCTTTTCATTGAAGGGATACATTTTATTTGGTAGCTTTAATAACAATAATAAACATCTCCTAGCACAGAGCCTGGCACATAATCAGTGTTGATTCTATTAAATTGATTGACTGAATGCATCCCTTTACTCTTCAAAAAATTCTTTTCAAACTTGACTTGCAACTAAAATCTGGATACAAATACATTTATTACATGCTTTTCTAAGAAGTCAAACAAGTTCATAGCTTTAGTGAAAAGGTCACATACCAGCAAAATGAAGCCATCTCGTCTACCCACAATTATCTGCATATCCTTCATATGCTACACTTTTACAAAATTTTGTATTTTATATTGACTCATTTTTACTTCCTTAGTGTTCTCCCTCATGCCTCTAACTGCTCCTGTGTTGTTTGGCCAGGTCAGGTCAAAAACATAGCAACGATTGATACAAGAAATATTTTCAGGAAATGAAGAGAAAGGAGGAGTGAATTGGCTCCTGGTGAGAAACCAAAGGCTTATGCAAGACAATTTCATGTTTTGATTTTGACTCTCAGCATTAAAACAAAAATGCATTTGGCTTCCCATCTTGGAAAGTTCCACGTTTGACACAGTGACATTTGACTAGTGAGGTCATACTTAGAAACCAGTGCTACTTTATATAAGCACATGCAGCTAGTAGTAAAAATCCTAGCTTGGGGAATATAAATATGGTAAAAGTTGTACCTTACATTGTTTGGAAGAGTCCCTTTTAAAGGAAGTAACATAAATGGAAGACTATGGTGGTCTAAGTGAATTATTAGACTGAGAAAATAATTTGGGCTCAAATCACAGAGTACCATGAACACCACACTGAACATATTTTGCAGTGATATTAGTTAAGCACATCATCTCAATTTTTTCCAACTCAGTAGTGCTAAGCCAACTGTGCTACTAGCATTAATAACAATGAATGCTGTAGCATCTGAAAGAGGACATCTTGTATAAAGTAGTTTAAAGATCATATAAGATGCATAAATCTTAAAGGAATATTAAAATAATTATAAAACAGATGCCAATTAGGACCAACCTTAATTTAGTAGCGTTTGTTAAGGAATAAAATTATTTGAAGTCATTAGTTCTTCTACAAGATTCTGCTGGCTTGAGAAATAGTTTTCATACACTAAAATCCAGAAGTAACTATGGAAGTGGTTTTATTTAATAATTTTAAACCACTCAAAAGGATTAGATAAGACAGCTCGTTGATGTTGTAATCTAAGGCACCCACTTTGTCAGGAGCTGGCCAGCACCCAGTGATTAATAACTCTAATCTGCACATACATGTACATTGAACAATTCTATAAATATTTAATGCATTTTATATTGAAGATTAATATGCAGGAGTTGTCCTTAGTACTACTTTAACTTTATAAAATAAACCTCTCATGCTTATTATCTATGGCTTAAAAATCTTGACTATATTTTTTGTTGTGTTAGCATAACCTTTGGTAGAAACAAACTCCAGTTTAGATCTATTATTATTTTTGTTGGAGTTCTTATGGGTATTGGTATAAAGGAGATATTCTATTGCAAGTTTGGACATATGATGGATTTTAACAGAAACAGAAAACACTGGTTACTTGAAAATATTAAGAGTAGACATATGAGTCATGCTTTCAAATATATAAAAGTAGATATAATAATAACAATAAATTTGTATGGATAAATTTATTCATGTATCAGTTTCCTAGCTTCCTCTACTGAAAGAACTTAAAAGCAATGAGCAGATTCAATATTGAGATCGTAGCTTTCAAACATCACTCCACTAAAAGGCACCAGGGGTTCTTTGAAAAATTAGTAGTTACAGATTTGGAACAGAGAAAACACAAGATGATAATGGAACATGTTCTTATGCTAGGAAGTAAAATGTGCACAGAGAATCATAGGGACATGTCAAGAGGGCACATGTGCCTTCTTTTCAGGGTATACACTGGCCAGACTTGTGAAAACCGAAGTAACAAAATGAAAAATGACAGAAATTAATTGCACACCATTGAATAGATTTATATAGCCAGCTGGCTATATACATAGATAGATAGAATGACAGATATATGAAAGTGAAAGTTCTTCTTTACAGAAGAAAGGCAACTAATGAATGTAGAAGGAACGACAGAATTAGAAAATCACTGCTTGACAACCATCATAATAATGATATGAGCACAAATCATTAAAAGTTGCAAAGCTAATAGGTGAAAAAATTTTAGGAGAAATAGACTACTGAGTAGTTGTAGAGTATCTCACCATAAGGTACTTACTCATTTTAAACAGAAAAATAACTTCCCAGAAGTTATTTCTTTAAAATATTTTTTTATAAAATGTCTATGCAGAATTTACAGCCAAATGATCAAAGTTAAGAATATAAGTAACAGGAAAAACCAACCAAGTTCTCCTGAGTTGATGTGTGGTAAGGGGAGAGGGACTAAGTTTTTGAATAGACTCTGATTTTGCTAAGATAGCTGTAACTTATTTTTATTATGACTATGAAATTTTTAGATGTTTTATTCAGTTATATCCACATAAAGTTAACAGTCCAGAACTGAATGTCCACTAAACTCTTTTCTAAATCACATCTTCCAAGCACAGCAAGGTTTAAGAGTTGCATATGTTGTCAGTTCTTATTTTAAAAAAGAACAACCTATCTCTTCTCATAATGGGTATTTCCTAAATGTTCATCTTGTTTTTTAAATATCAGACAATGAGGATATACATATTTACCCTTTGATGATAAAAAAAAATCACAGCTTTCAGTGTACTGTTGCAGAAATTACATGTAGGTAAATATATCTTTTCCCTATCATACCACAAAAACTTTTATCTTGATCTTATGGAATGAAATTTATTATATTTAACAATGAAAGAACTCTTTTCATTTCACTACCTGTGAAAAGTATTTATCTGACAGTATATTGCCAATATCTATTGTGCTATCACAATGTCTGTACCTAAAATACTGCAGTTCTCCAATATTTCATAAGCTTTAGGAAGAGAAAGTCAGGACTATCTTAAAGTGTTTAAAATTGCATATACATATTAGTCCGCCAACCTGGCTAGTTCAGTCAGTAGAGCATGAGACTCTTAAAATTATACATACTGGTTACAGATTATTGTGATAAATTATTTTGAATATAATAAAAGTTTCATCTGAATTTTTAAGTAAATGATGGCTCAGGCTTTACTGTCGTAATATGTAAAGAAAAATATACCTCATTCAGACAAATGAAAGCTGGACTTGTAGATAAATCAATGAGCCGCTCATCTTGGATGTTAATTGTGGGAGCTATGACATAAATGGGGTCTTCTTTAGCTTCTTCATCTTTGTCTTCAGTTTCTTCTTGTTCTGTGTCTGTTGAGCTGTCTTCCATGTTTCACAGTTCTAAAGTGAAGTAATTAGATATTCATTTATATTAGGATATCTTCTCTTGCAAAGTAAAATTGATATATAAAATACTAAAACGTGTCGGACACGGTGGAGCATGCCTGTAAGTTTCAGCCTACGAAGTGGCTGGTGTTAGGGATCGCGGTTCGAGTCCCGCTCGGGGCAACACAGTGAGACATAGTCCCAAAAAATAGCTGGGCGTGGTAGCGCACACTTGTAATCCCAGCTACCTGGGAAGCTGAGGCTGGGGATTGCTTGAGTCTGTGGTACCCCGGGCAATGTGAGCCTGGGGTTCCACGGACAAAAATAGCGAGACCTAGTCTCAAAAAAAAAAAAAAATCATTCTAACTTTATTTGTTTATTTATTTATTTTGAGACTAGGTCTCACTATGTTGCCTGGGGTAGTCTCCAACCCGTGATTCAAGTGATCCCTAGCCTCAGCCTCCCAGGTAGCTGGGATTACAGGTGTATACCACCAAACTCACCTCATTCTCACTTTAAAGAATAAGATATTGTTGCACTAATTGGAAAATAATAATATACATACATATATATACATACATGTTGTGTGTATATATGTAGTATATATAGTATATCTATATATAGATTTTACATTTTAGGTGTGTGCATATATATATAGATAGATATACTACAGTATATCTACTACAGATATATATCTACTACAGATATATATATCTGTATACAGATATACTGTAATATATCTATATATATACTGTATATACTAGTATATGTAGTATATATATACTGTATATACTAGTATATGTAGATATACTGTAGTATATCTATATATATACTGTATATACTACATATATCTATATATATGCACACTATACATATACATACTATATATATACTATATATGTATATATACCATATATATGTATCTATGCCATATAGATACATATATACATATATACACTATACATATACATACTATATATATATAGTACATCTATATATATGCACACACACTCACCTAAAATGTAAAATCTATGAGGTCAGAAATCTAATTTTGTTTACTGGCACTGTGTAGTAGGTGCTCAATCACTATTTATTGAATGGGTAAGTAATTATAGCCTTCATCCTAAATTACAACACAAAGTTAATTCAAATTATTTCTGGATAAATAAAACCCAAGTCTCTGTTGTGTTCCATATTGCCTGAGACCACACATGATGGCTCAGTTGTTTATCTGACTACATTTGCAAAACATAAATTCAAAAATAAAATTATTAAGAATTTCAAGATGATAACACTAGATTATTAAACTGAGAGCAGGGCCTTTCTGAGAACAGGTTTCCATGTGTCTACACACAAACTATGAAGGTAGCCTTGTGTGCTGGTTATTAGTTTGTACATGTATTCAAGTGGACACAGAGCAGTGTCTAAAAGGACCCCTGTTCTGGCCATAAAGATCTTTAATACCACCTTGGTGGCACTTGGGAGGGTTGCTCTTCCAAGAAGCTGGAAAGGGGCCTCCACTGCACAAGCAGACAATCATCTGTTCTTTTGACCCCTGAAATACTTAAATCTGGACCTAACAGAAAAGTGTACCTGCTTTCTTCTCTTGCCAGAGAATGTAATGCCATACAACTCATAATTTTAAGGTCTGAACCTTCTGTTGAATATGTATCTTCTCTCATGTCCATTTTGTCAGGTTAGTTGCTCCCTGATAATAGATTTCCACATTTTTTTTAACATGAAAAGCATGTTCTATAATATGAATCCAGGTAGTCAAATTACTAGTCATGTGATCATAGGAATACCATTTATTCACTAAGTCTCTTCCTCTGAAAAAAAATGGGAGTAACAATAGCTAATTGTCTGCTCAATAAAGAACAGATACAGATTAAATGTGATAATGCCTCTGAACTTTTAGCTGTCAAGCTCTCTCCAATTTTCTGCTGCATTCATAAACCACACATGTGTTTGTTTTCCTCCTCCTGCTAGAGGTGCTATCATGTGCTTCTATCAGGAGGCACCAAATGCTTGGCTATCTGTCTTTATGTGATATTGATAGGTATTCATATCATTTGGACTTTTCTCTTTTAACATACTTTTTTTTCAAAGCCATTGTCATATTGTCATCATCATCATCATCCCATTATTATCAAAGCTTCACAATTTGCCCGTACATTACATCCTCCTCCTCCTCCTCCCATTATTATCAAAACTTCACAACTTTACATTTGGGAAGTAATCACAGCTTATAATTTAAATCTTCAGAGAACTGAAAATAATTTGGTTACATATCTAGATTTTTTTGTTAAAAAGCTGAAAAGTGTGTTCAATCATTTTCTGGATATCAGAGGTTAATGGCTATGGCAGAAAAACATCAGCTTCAGAAAATTAGATTATACCCATTTTTTTTAGATTAAAAAAACAATTAAAATGTAAACAAAAGTAGCAGAATATTATAGTATACCCCCATCTATCTGCCAATGTTTCCATTTTTTTGGCTAGTAAAGCTTTGTAAAATATAGTACGTCTATTTATTTAAAAATATATTTTAAAGATTCCTGGCATCTTTATAATCAAGATTAAAATTAAGTTCAAGCAATATTCTCTAAAGACTGCACCTTTAAATATGGTACAATTTACCTGGGTAACAAAAGTGTAGATTATAGTGAATTTATATAAATTTCTCAGTCTGCTAGAATTTCCAAATTCTGTTATTCTGAAAACACTCTAAATACTTTTAAAGCGAGTGAAACATTTTACATTGAGAAGAAATTAAAAGACTATAAAAGAGCTGTGATAGACATTATCAAACTTCAAACCTTAGGAAAGGAAGGTGATACCATAAGAAAATAAAATGAAGGTACAAATTCTCATGTGAATTAAAATAAAGAGCAGTAATTAATCTAATTAAGTAATAAGAAGTAAAGGGCTTATGCTGAAGTCAGGGGTAACAGATATAACAAATATTCACAGATAAGTTAACACAGAATTGTAAAACCTGTTATATTAATATTAGCATACTGCAGGCAATAGGATGAATTGACAGATATAAATAAAACAATTTAACAAAATATATTCTCAGGCTGCCATGAAATAAACAAGAGGATATTTACACAACAGCTACATTTCTCATGTAGGAAGAACTGCATCACTTTCAAGTATTCTAGAAAAGTATATCCCCATAATACCTAAATCAAAGAGCAAACAGTTATTGAGTCACTTTATGAAAACCATGAGTTTACAAAGATGTGAGAGATTTACCATCTAAAAAGGAAGCAAGGTCAGGAAATAACTAGCTTTGCATAGCAAGTTCTGAAACAAAAACAGCCTGGTTGAAAGTTAGATGATGAGAGCCTGAACCATGCGATTGGAGTCTGCACAAGACATGATATGAGGCTTTCTACAAGGGAGAGGATATAAATTGAGCTTTGATGCAGAAAAGCAGATGACTAGAGAAGGAAGAAGAAAAGCAAATAAATTTTTAGTCTTAGTATAGAACATTAATCACCTTTCATCTGGGGTTAAAAGAAAGTCAAAGTAGGAAGTTTTACAAAGACAAATTAAGCAATAAACATTACAGGATATGCTTTGTTTTGTAAGTTCACAACACTGCTTCCTCTTCTCTAAAGCTAAAGAAGTAGTTTCATTAGTTTTGATTTTGAGCTCTTAAGGAAATTTTTTTTTGACAGTTACAAGAGCATGTACAAAAAATAAATCCCCATGTGCCAGAAAATGAGGCAGGCAGTATACACAAATGACGTGACTTTTTGTAGACAAAACTGCAGTGCTTATTTCAACGGAGATGCAGTTTGGAAAACAAGCTTTTGCTGTTGTCACTGGACAAGCACAACATTGCTCATTTTAGGCTAGTTCTAGAAACATTGCATTTCTCTCCTAGAATATAAGAATACCCTACATGAGCATTTGCTTTTCTTATCTTAGCTTTTCTAACTGCATTGGAAAATTGGTCATGTGTTCATTCATTTCTACAGTAATTGGGAGATCTCTTACAGGAAGGAAAAGGTCTGGGACACTAATTTTTTTCCTTTTGGTTTTGGTTTCCTATATTTAAAAACATAGACATATCAAAACAGGGTAACAACAAGTTTAAAATGGAAAATTTAAAAGATTTTAAACTTGTGGCAAGTTTAAAACTGATAAAATTGATCTCACTGCTGTCATTGCATCTCTGTGACTATACATATATTCTCTTTTGTGAAAAAGGAAGGCCCTTACTAAGAGGACACTGTAGGCATAATGGGCAGCCCATGCAACATGCAGCCTACATTTACCTCAGATCCACTTCATCATCGCCACCACTAACACCACCAGACCTAAATGCAACAGGAACAATAACTACACTTATACGTGTCTTTATCTTTTATTCTATTCATAATGACTTAATATTATTATTATACAAAGATGATATTTAAACCTAGACTTTTAGGTTAAACTTGTTTTTTAAAGATACAGGAACAGATTTCAGATCACTTTTTTTAAAAAGAGGGGTAGGATAGCTTTGTCATTCAAAAACCAAAAAAAGCAAACCACAACTTCTTTGTTTCTAAGAAAAACCAAAAAGAGAAACATCTCTTAAAAACAATCCTGCAAAACATAAACCCATTCAGGCACAGAAAAATTAATTCTTGTGCAGTGAGATAAAATATACCTCATAATTGGCTTCCCACCTGCCAGCAGGGAGTCACCCCATGGCTGTCTGTGCACACGGGTCCCTGGCTGTTGGGGCTCCCTTGCAGCGGGGAGCAAAGGGGGTCAAGGTTCCTGGTTAAGCCCCCTAAGCCAGGTGAGCCCTGGAAGGGGGATGGGGTGGGGGAGGTGGCCCCACCCACGAGCAGATGGCTGCTTCACAGGGCAGCCATCTGCAGCTTGGATCTGCCTAGCCATGTTGCCCTCTGCTCCTAGCCCAAGGGGAGCATGGGAGGGGAAGGAGAGAAGGGAGTGGGGGAATAGGGGAAGGAGGAGGGGGA
>PVHY01019010.1:9680-28301 GCA_004024945.1 Uropsilus gracilis | reverse complement strand
ATTATTATTATTATTATTATTATTATTATTATTATTTTATAAGGGCCATTCTTACACATATAAGGTGGTGTCTCATTGTGGCTTTGGTTTGCACTTCCCTGATTATAAGTGATGTTGAATATTTTTTATATGTCTGTTGACCATTTGGATTTCTTCTTTGGAGAAGTGTCTTTACAATTCTTCTCTTCATTTTTTGAATGGGTTGCTTGTTTTGTTTATGTTAAGTTGTGTAAGTTCTTTATAGATCTTTGATACTAGTCCCTTATCTGTTGTATGGTGAGCAAATATTTTGCCACTTTCCATTGGGATTTTCTTAGTTTTGCTTATTGTCTCTTTTTCTATATAGTAGATTTTTAACTTAATATAATCCTAGATGTTTATCTTTTCCTTTATTTTCTTTGTTTCTAAAGATGAGGCTTTAAATAAGTTTCTGAAATGAATCAGAAAGAAAAAAATAAATACCGATGGTCTCACATGTGAAATATAGGTAAATAAAAAAAAAGGACAAAAAATAGTTAAAAACTAACAAGGTTGTCTATAGAAATGTAACATCCAACAAAGGACGGAAGTGGGGGGTGAAACAGTGGAGGGAGGAACATGAGGAAAAATGATGATAGGTCACCAGTGATGTGTAGTGGGGGAAATATGGGAACTACATAATGTAAAAAATAAATATCCCAGATCAGCTAGGAAATGGGCATCAGTATTTCAAAAGTTCCTCAAGTGACTAATAATTGACCAAAGTTGGGAATCTTTGATGTGGAACCTCTGTTAGAGGTGGATTTTCTGGGTGTCAATTAAGCTTCAGCCTTAGAGATCATCATTTCTACAAATTACTTCCAAGGGGTTTTAGGGACAAGATTTTTATAAAGGATCAGCATCACCAAGAGGAAGTAAGAGGACCACATGGGCAGAAGAAGAAGTCAAACTATGATGCAGGTCTAGTCAACCGGGCTAACTTGGAAGAACATCTCAGGGGGGAGATGCTCTTCAGAATGTATTGATGATCAATATATTGGACCTTATATGAATACTTTGCTGAGTCACAGGGTGCAGGCTTCCCGAGGAAGGGCATAGTCTCCAGTAGGGAGACTCTGCAATTGAGGGCAACCTTGAGAAAACTGATGATTAGAGGCCATTTGCTGAGTCTCTTGTCCCACAGCTGAGCATTAAGCCATCTTTGGAGGGGTAACTGGGAAGCACAACTTCATGTATCCCACTCTCTCTACTTTTGTCTCTTGTGGCCCTAGAGAAGAGTGTTTTCTGTTGGCTAAGCATACTAATGAATCTCTAGACCTCTGTGTAAGATTATTCTTAGTGCATAACACCCCTGACTGTACTGGGTGCTAGAATTATATTTTATTTCATCTCTTTAAATCACAGTGGTATATAGGAAAGATTTGCCAATTGCTATGATAAAAGAGATACAATGAGATATAGGAAAATTCGATATGGTAGAAGAGATAAGTGGGAGTACCTAATGGGATTCAGACCTCATTAAAGAAGTATAGTTTCAAGGCACTAGATGGTGCCTAAGAAAACCCCCTTAATTATCAGGTCACAGTTGATCTATAGCTGTTGGGCAAGCAGATAGCTACCCAAGAAACACAGGTGGATGCATCTGGTAACTGGGTATGTAAGCTTGAACAGGGAGGAGTGGCCCAGAAGCTGAGATGTGCAAATATCCAGTTAAAGAAATACAGCATAGGTGAGGCGGTGAACTGTGGTCACCTGGGCTTTGAGAAAACCACATTTTGGGATCAAAATAGGGTCAGAAATCCTACCTGATGTTCTCCCATTTACATCAGTGACTGAGAGTGCAACCTCTAGAACCAGGAGAACCTTTTCCCTTCTGCAATATCCTTCAGTGGCCTCTACTGACCAAGCATAACACTGTGCCTCCAGTAAAGGGAATACTTTTAGAAAAGGGAATACTTAAAGAAATTGTTATTGCAGAGAAGATATTAAAGGGTAAATTTGGAGCTGAAAGGCAGTAAATTAACAACTGACACACATGTAATTTTTCATTCTTCTTGTAATAACCAAATAAGGAAGGGATAAAGGTACATTTTTATAGCTGGGCAATCTGAGATTCAGACAAGTTAAATAAAGTGCTCAAACTCACACACATAGTGACTAAGAGACACAAATGAAGGAAACTGATTCCAGAGTCCATATTCTTACTGGTATACTGTGCCATAGTTTATGTGTGTTTGTATATGTGTGACATATTGTATATGTGTGTGAAATTAGCTAACTCCTTGTTAGTTGAAGAACTAGGTCTGTGGGTTTTTTTGGGGGGTGGGGTTGGTAGAGTATAATCATGAGAGTCTTCAAAGCAGTATCCAAAATACATCAAAGTAATGTGTACTTAGTCAGGCAGCTTGGCACTGTCCTGTCTCCCTCCAATGATTCTACATCTGTTTCAGTTATCTGATTTTTTCCAAGACTGGTGAAACTCCAGGAACTATTTACAAATAAAAATATACGATCGCATCACCATTTTCTTTTTTGTTTGACCTCAAGAAATGTGTATCATTCCTTTAGTCAAAGCTTTTGTGCTTTTATGACATTGTTGAACAAGAATTGAAGAAGCATGAACAAAGGGGAAGGGGTCCTAGTGCTCATGGACCAGAAGAATTAATACAATAAAAGTGGCTTTTTTACCATAATGCAATATGCAGACTCAGTTGAATCTCTATCAACATCTTAGTGGCATTCCTGAAAAAAAAAATGGCACTATAAATGTCTAAAATTTGTATGAAGTCACAAAATTTCTTGACTAGCCAAAGCAATCCAAAGAAAAAGAAAGAAAATAGAAATATTGTGCTCCTTGACTACAAACTATGCTAGTCAAAATAGCATTATGTTAGAATAAAAGCAAGTACATAACTCAGTTATCCAGAACTGAGAGAAAAGAAGCTAAGGACATATATGGAAGAAAAGAAAGTCTCAAATAAATGGCTTCAGGAAACCCAGACAGAAACATGTTTAAAAAAATGAAACTTGATCAATTTTACCATAAAAACTAATTAGTAATGAGTTAATGGGTTGAATGTTAGGTCAAAAATCATAAAGTATATGAAAAAGAGAAGTCACAGTAAGCATCTTGATATTAGCCTTAGTAACATCTGTGTGAATTCAAGTCTAGCATCAAGAGAAGCAAAGTGAAACTAAAGAAATGAGAAAACATCAAACTAAAAAGCTTTGGAAACCAAAGGAAACTATTACCAAACAAAAGAGTAATTACTGGGTGGGAAACATAAGTGTAAGTGTTAACATACCAAATACATAAAAAAGTCACATTACTCAAGTGCAACAACAAAAGACAATCCAATTTAAGAATGTCTGAATAGACATGTCATCAAGAAAGACACACAGATGGTCAACAGGTCCATGAAAAGATGTTCATCATCACTTATCATTAGGAATCACAAATAAGAAAGGCAAACAGATATCACTTCACACATGTTATAATGACTATCATCAATGGACAAGTACAAATGTTGAAGAGAATATGAAAAGAAACAAATCCTTGTACACTGTTGGTGAGAGTGTAAATTGGTATGCCCATAATGGAAAAGAGTATAAATTTTCTTTAAGAAATTAAAAATATTTCCATGAAACACCAGTTAAGAATGAATAGATATTCATTCAAAGAATGTAGAAAAACACTAATTTGAAATGATATATATATACTTTTATGTTAATTGTCACTTTACAATAGTGAAGATATAGAAATAATCTAATAAGCTGATGAATAGATTAAAAAATATGTGACATATACTCACACACACACAAAATGGATTACTGCTCAACTACAAAACAAAAAGATGAATCTTGCCATTTCAATCACAATGATGGACCCTGAGGGGAATGTGCTAAGTGAAATAAATCATAAGGGGGGAAAAAAACTGCTGTAATATTTCATTTACATATAGTATATGAGCAAACAAAGCAAATCAGCAAACACAAATGAATAAGAAACCAATTAGACAGAGAGAACAGATTGGCAATTACCAGAAGAGAAGGAAAAGAAGTGGGAGTTGTGAAATGGATGAAGAAAGTCTATTGTATGGTGATGGAGGTGGTGGATAGAAACTAGAATTTTGGTGATGATCATGGTAGACTATACACATGTTGAATTATGATGTGATCTATCTGAAACATATAATAGTATAAACCAAGATTACCATGATAAATTAAAAATATGTTGAAATAACCTAAAAAAATATAACTTGTGAGAAGTTTACCCTGTTAGAGTTTCAAGGGGAAATGATGAAAGAACCTCTTAAAATTCTGGCCACAAACACACCACATTTTTATTCAATTTTATCACTGTCACAAACATTAAAGGCACTAGAGAACATGAGATGTGTTTCCTGGAGATTTTAGCATCTCTGAGCTTTGGAATAAAATCTCATTTATTATCTATTTATCACTCAGTCCTTGGACACTAGTATCCTGTTTTGCAAACCTCATGAAATGATCGTTTCCTCACTTGCTAAAAGCTTCTCCCTCATGAATCTTGTGTTATAAACACCAATGGAAGCTGTAAGTTGCCCTTGGGAAATATCATTTATGGGGAATAAAGTGAATGTCATAGTCCTTCAATTCCCACAATCACTTTTTTCACTTGATGTTTGTAAAAAATGGATATTTGCAGGTCTTGAGTTTTCCTTCCTGGATCTGATGAAACTGGAGCTACTTTGTTAATAAAATCCATTTGTTTTAAAATAAAACTTGCTAAATAAAAAATAAGTGTGTCAAAATATTTTTCAGAAATTAAACATATACATACTGCAGAAAATTAAGAAAGTATAAAAAAACTAATCCAGCTCCATTTTCTCCACTCCAGTACCAGTCATGTTTCAGATTTTGAACCTAAGGAGTGTTCCCTTTTCAGAGTTATTTCTAGGTATTAAAGTTGACGTATTTATGATAAAACTTTTGATATCATGTTATAGTCTTTTTCTATGAGTTTTTTTCTTGAACCTCCTCTGAAACTTTATTTTGGATTACAACCTATATATAAAAATGTGCTCAATTAATAAGTATACACAGCTGAAGAATTTTCACAAACTGAACACCAGAAACATGTAACCAGTGTTCAGATGAAAAAATAGAAGGTAGTTTCTGACACTGGAAACCCCACTTTGGGCCTCCTGTGCTTGCCCCAGAAGCTGCTTGCAGCAGTGCAACCTGCAACAGGTAACAGATATTTTACTGCTGCCACAAATGGATACACTGGGCTCAGGCTGCAGCAGAGGCCAACGGTGACTGATGGTGAATGACATGGGCCATTCTGTCCAAGAACACATAGCCCCCAAGTCCAGGCTGCAGGAGGAACACAGGGCCCCATGGGCCGGTTCCAGTGCTGTGGCTCCTCCAGCCACAGGCAGTAGAGACGCCCATGAATTTGGTTTCTGGATGGTAGAGTGGATTGATCAGGTGCAAGCTATGAGCTGATTAGCAAAGGATCTAGTCAGTCATAGGATTGAAAACAGTTTAGTCAATCCTAGCAAGGGGGAGCCTGAAAGAAGATATAAGGAGGGACAGATTCTAGCTTGGAACACTCATCTGGCCTCTCAGGAACTCCCTCTGTTACTGAGGGAGATGCTGTTCCTGACCTCCAAAGAAAGGAACAGCATTCAGTAGCCGAACTCTGAAGGTAGAAGAAAACCCAAAGAGCTTTGCAAAGGCCAAAAAGGTCAAAACTGCCTCCAGCTTGACTTTGACACTGCATAAAAGGAAGACCAAAGACTCAGGCCTGGTGTCTCAGAGAGCTATTTGTTGTTGGTGTGGAGCAACAACTTACAAAGAGCTGTTAATGTTTCTGATATCACTACCTCCTGGTTACAGGTGCTGACTGTCACTGCTGGTTAGTGCTACCCAGCTCTCTAGGTAGCTAGTGCTACTTGCTCTCTGTATCCAGTCACCTCTGAGAGCTGTTATTTGCTCGTGACTGTGTAGCATCACTCCTGGTGCTGACACCTCCACTGCTGTCTGATCCAGCATCCTCTGCTATCCACCAACCTTTAGACTGTTGCCGTCAGTCTGCTACACTGTCATCTCAGTAACCTCTCTAAGAGCAGCTCTGTGAGTGCCTCCAACTACAGTGAGATCAGTCCAGGCCTCCTGAAAGGCCTTCATGAATCGGACAGCACCATTTTGGATGAGAAGCATTTTGTTTGAGACTTCTGGACAGTGGACACAAGCTGGCCACTTATGGCCTTAAGAAGTTTTCACCCTGTTTGTCAAGAAACACCATTGTGGTTATTCCCTGAGACTGAGTGGCCTTGCAGTTGTGTGTGCAGGTAAGAACCTACTATGAACTGTTCTCTCTTCAGCACTCTCGTTTGATCAGACATAACCTCCTCTTAGTGTTTTGACATTTCCACTCCCTTATCTCAGCAATCTCCACCCCTTCACTCTACCTCCCCACGTCTATCCCAGGCCCTGTAGTTGCTACCCTGATCCAGGAGCAAGCACTATGCTGAATTCTATGTGCAGATATGAGTTTGGTCTATTTTATGATGTTATATAAATAGGACCATGTATTATGTGCTTTTTAGTACTTGATATTTTTCTGTTCAATATTTTAATGTGTGAGATTTGTCCATGTGGCTGTATGTAGCCATAGTTCATTCTCATTACTGCATACAAATGACATTTTAGCAATATGTGGGATGAGATCTCTGCCATATTCAGAAAGGATGTGTCAAGAATTATTTCTCTGAAGAACATCAGTGTGAGTTTTCTGAGTAGAGGATTAAGGAGGAAAGTTAAGGGAGGTTTGTTTGTCACGCCCTCTGAAGATTGTGCTTTGTGTATGTCTCCAGACTTCTGGGAGTCCCTCAAAAGGAAGTATCCTGTGTCATGAATGGTTTTCTCTTTTAGATATATTAAAATCAGAATGTGTACAACATTAGTATTAGACAAAGCAAAAGAACTTTTAACATGATTGTTAAATAAATCTGTTAAATAAAAAGGTTGCTTTCTTGATCAATTAGAGCAGCAGTGCCACTTAATATATAGCCTTCTGCTAGGTAGTATTAGATAGCTTCACTGTCAAATTTGTTAGAAATATAACTTCTTTAAAAATTTTATGAAAAATAGCATTTTTCATCAAATTCAATTTTTTAATAATTTAATTATTTAGGTATTAAATAATTTAATTTATTAAGGTAATCTTGACAACACTGCATATGTCTAAGGGGTGTGACTCCTACCTCTTTAAAAGTATGTTGAAACACTTTCTTGAGCCCTGTCCTAGAGGTAGATTCTCACACTCTCCATGTTAGCGAACTCTCCATGTGATTCTGATGCTAACTGAAATTTGAGAAGCCCTGAAGCAAAGCTGGAAAGGGCTAAGGTGGAAATGGATTTTGAAGGTTAGGATGTTTGAATTCCATTTTCTTCATTTACTGTTGTATGATGCTGAACAAGTTTCTTCTTTGGGACTCTGACTTGGTCCTTATAAAATGAGAAAATAAGACATACCTGAAGGGTTTTGTGCATTTCAGACAAAGGTGATTCAGTGAGAACCTTACCACCATGTTCAGTGAAGCCATTCTTAACATTAGCTCTGAATTTCCCTTGGATTCCAAATGTAGGAGTTAAGGTTTCCCCAAAACCCTGAGTGGGCACTAGGTGGACAAAACGTATAAAATTGGTCAAAATCAGCTGATCCAAGATCCTTTCCTGGGACTTGAAATCAAAGATATGAGCGTGTCAGTCTTTACTTATTTCTTGATATGTGAATGTCAATGGCAGGTAATAAGGATGCAAGGAGATATTGTTTCCTGAATTAAGTACAGAGTTGGAGATTCAGTAGGAATACTAAAAAGAGAGAAATGAAACCAAGATACAGAAATCAGTAGAAATGAGAAACCATATGACCCCAGAGATAGAGCAAGTGTTCAGTTTCTAAGGCCTTCTCTTTAGAGTTCAAATTATTGTTAACACCATTATGCTTCATAAAATGCTCCTGTGTCCTTTTTATACTGTAGCTAATTTGAGGAAGCAAACATTAGTTGTAGTGGAAAACAAATCTTGATTGAAATAAAGTATAACTTCAACCTTGTCCCAACAAAAGATTCACTATTTGAACCTGCACCCAGGAGCAGAGAGTCTTACCTGGTACAACGCTCCTATATCCTAAAAGTCTTGAACATATAGCATCTCTGACCAGCAACACTAATAATCACAACAGAGAGAGTATTTACATTTTCAACATAATCATCTAGAAGAATGAAGATGGAAATGAGGTTGCCTACAGTTCACAGAGATAGAGCTCATAACTCCCTCTTATAATAATGAAAACCATTTATTTCCCTGAGTCTAATAGCATCAAAGTAGCAGATAAATCTGATTATTAGACTAGCTTTTGAAATTATTTTGCTAGTACCAGGGGAGGAAAAAAAATCTTAAAGTTGCATTTAGGTAGATAATAAATATTTTGCTTTATCAGCTTTACTTCTGCCTTAACCAGATTGACAGTTGACAAAATAGCTCTTGAGGTTCTAGCTGGTGTTGCTTATGGATAATGATTTTAGTCAATATCATAGGTAAATATTAATTTCACCTACTGGTCATACATTGAAGGGATAATGGAAAGCAGTTCCTCTCCATACCCCACCATCTGTGGATTCCTTGAGAACAAGGATTAAGATTCTGTATTTAGAAACCAAAAAAAGTGCCTGCATTATCCCAGGAGGGGCTCTGTAGAGCTGCAAACATCTGATATCCCTTTCATCAGGATAGGGTTAAAAATGAAGCAAATTGGACCATTAAAAATGCAATAAAATATCATATTTTCAATGTCCCTTTAAACAAGTTCTTCTTGTTCAGAAATAACATCTATTTTCTGTTTAATGTTTCTGTTAGGAGAACTTCCTCAAATATCTCAAATGAAATCAAACAGAATGTTGGCATTATCTAAAATTCCTGTTCTTGATTAAGTAGTAAAAATGGGGGGGAGCAGGTTGGATGTCCTGCTATGCTTCTATGTCACCCAATTTGTCCAAGTTACTTAAAGTCTGAGGAAGGGGCTATGAGGATAAGGAGCCTCCAGGTGAGCTCAGGCCTTCAAAACAATCATTCTTTCATCAGAGGGCAGATGATAGAAGTTAAAATATTTCAATAATGGCAGGATTTATCTTAGAGCTGGAACAATGATAGAATTAAAATAATTTTTAAAAATATTTGATTAATGTCTCACTCATCTCTTCCTATTTTTCTAGAAATTGTGTTTAAAAGAATGAAAGTAAGTTTTATCCATGGAGTAGATGTTTCACTTATTAAATTTTAAAACATTAATTTTTACCTTCATTTGATCTGCTGTTTCACTAAAAAGTATCTAGTTTAACATCCTCATTACCCAGATTTAAAAAACAAAGTACAGAGATCAAGGAAGATAAATCAGGCATTTTTCAAACTAGCAAATGGCAAAGTTGGAAACAAACCCAATGTTCCTTATCCTCAGACCCTGGTGTTTTTTTTTTTTCAGCTGACCCTGGCTCCATGCTAAATATGATTAATATAATTTTTAAAAATCTGGCACATAAGATTTCAAAGCAATTGAAGTATTCACGAAGAACTAATATATTACTGCAACCTGGAAACTTTCTTTTTCACATCTACATCATTCCCTCGATAAAGGCTGTGCCCTGAAATTGCAAGTTTCCTCACTTCCAACACAAATACAGGGCCATGTTCCTGGAGAAAAGCTCAAAGCGGCCCCAAGGACTCTGATCCTCATCTGTTAGATGGAAGTTACACCAAAGAAACCTTTTTTATATCAAGAATTGCACATTTTATGATTTTTATTTTTTTATTTAATTGAATAATTTATATATATATATTTCACATCATTTTGATCCCTGGGGGTCACCCACCACCTCTCCTCACCAACCTTTCCAGCTGGTCACCACCCTTCCATTGTGTACTTTCATTTGCTTGTCCATATATTAGTGAAACCATTTGGTTTCTGTCCTTTTCTTTCTGACTCATTTCTGCTAGTATGATTTCTCTAGATACATCCATGTTTCCATAAATTCATCAAATTTGTCATTTCATTGATGAGTAATGGTCCATTGTGTATACATACCACATATTTTTCATCCATTCATGACATTTGGGTTGTTTCCATATCCTTGCAATTATAAATAGTTCCGCAATAAACATCCGAGCACAGGTGTCCTTTTGTACCCACATTGAGGTCTCCTTTGGGTAGATTCCCAGAAGAGCAATTGCTGGGTCAAATAATAGTTCCATTTTCATTAGTTTGAGGGTCCTCCATACTACTTTCTGTAGTGGCTGGACCAGTTTACATTCCCAGCGGCAGTGTAAGAGTGGTCCTTTCCACATCCACACTAGCACTTGTTGTTGCCTGTTTTTTTGATGTGGGCCATTCTTACTGGTGTAAGTTGGTATCTCATTGTGATTTTGATTTGCATTTCCCTTATTGCTAGTGACGCTGAGCAATTTTTTGATGTGCCTGTTGGCCATTTGTATTTCCTCTTTGGAGAAGTGTCTTTTTAGTTCTTCTCCCCAATTTTTGATTGGGCTTTTTTGTTTTGTTTTTGTTTAGTTGTGTGAGTTCTTTGTGGATCAGAGTTATTAAACCCTATCACTCTTGTGGAGGGTAAAAATTTTTTTCCCATTTGGTTGGGCTGCTTTTAGTTTTATTAGCTGTCTCTTTTGGTGTACAGAAGCTTTTTAGTTTGATGTAGTACCATCTGTTTATGTTTTACTTCAATTTTTTTGCCTTCTGCATATGTTTTCAGAAAGGAATTTCTGAATTGTACTTCATGGAGGGTTTTGCCCAAGTTTTCCTTTCTGTATGTTATGGTTTCAGTTCTGACATCTAAGTCTTTTATCCATTTCGAGTTGGTTTTTGTACATGGTGTGAGGATGTTGTCTTAGTCCATCATTTTGCAGGTCTTAGTCCAATTTTCCCGGCATAATTTATTGAATAACCTATCTTTGTTCCAATGTAAGTTTTTCCCTCCTTTGTCAAAGATTAGTTGACTATATATGCGTGGCTTTGTTTCCGGGCTCTCAATTCTGGAATTGCACATTTAAAAATCATATTTGCCATTAGGAAAGGGGTTCTTTGTTTTAAGTATAGAGTATAAAAATCATTTTATACATATTATTATTTTCAGTTTTCTCAGTATCCTTTGGGAATTTGCCCTGACTCTGATTCTAGCAGAATGTCAATCACATCCAGGGGCTCTGATCACAGGTTGGGCAAAAGACACAAGTTTTGATCTGTTAGCAAATCAAGCATTTCTCTCCAGGAATTTGAATTTTGGACAGTCATGAACATGAGGTGTTGAGACTGGCAGAATCTTGAAGAGTGTACTAATCAGTTCCTACCTACCAGTGAAAACTACCTAGTTTACTTGTTCTTATCTCTCCCAATGCCTAGTCCTCAAATCGTCTTTCAGTTCATGAGTGTCTAGTTCTTTTTTTCCCCTATCTATCAATTTATTACTTGTGCTACAGAACTTGGTAGTTGCTTGCAGTTAAAGAAATCTAGTTTTGCTTAGCTATTCATGATGAATATAATCCCGAGAAGCTTTTTTTCCCTGAGCCTCAATATTGTTATCAATATAATGAATATGAGTCGGATTAAATGGTGTCTATACATGAACAAATAAGGGAATGTGAATGAGCTGATGAACAAATCAAGGAATCACTATTTTAAGTTTTGTAATAAGCTTCAAGAATTATAAAAGATAAATGTAGATCAGTGTTAAGACCTTGTTCTGTCATGGTAGGCATCTACCTTTTTATTCAGTTAGCATAGCAGAGTCAGTATTTCCAAACAATCTCTATTAAAATGAATCATGAACCACCAAGGGACCCAGAAAGAGAATAACTTGAGTGTGAATATTTACTACAAGCCATATCCTAGAGGGTTCCACTCTCTATCAGCCCTCCTGGCTACCAAGATGGAAGGATGGATGCATGCTGCTGGCTTGATGACACTATAACCAACCATTCTCTTATAAAACACAACTCTCACCATATATCTTAAAGCATTGAACTTTCACTCATCATTTTTTGGCTCATCTAAGACTGCTGTCTGTGGTTTGGCATTGTTTTATTCCTGGCATGGAAAGTGATAATATCTTGCAGGTTTTGAAGTTTTTATTCTTAATTGTATATTCAACCTGGATTCAGGAAAATCAGTAGGGATGCCATTGATTGTTGGTCTCCAAGCTGATCTTTTTTCACTTCTCAGCTTACCCAAATGATAACCAATATGAATGTGTGATTGAAAGTATGAAAATGGTGGAATCTTTTTTGTAAATATGACTTATGATTCAAATTTACCCACCCCACATCTAAACGTTCTTGTATTTTTGGTCTCAATAGAGAAAATGTGTGCACTTATGTTTTCTTTTTTTGCATTAAATAAGAAGAGTTAGATTTATTAGAAAGTCTATTTTAAATAGTTTATGTAACTCATAGTTTATGTAACCCTTAAACTCATAACAACCTTGTGAGTAATGCTTTATTATCTGTTTTTCAGTTGAGAATGTTGAGATTTAGCATCTATAAAGAGGGAAAGTCAGAGTTTGAATCCATATTATATGCTTCCAACTCTTGGATTATCTTAACCACAACGTATTTTTTACCTTTTGTCTCTCTCTTTGGAATTTGAAAGGGTGTAAGGAAATAGCTAACAACCAGAGACAATAGCTGTACTTGCATACTCTGTTTGGCAGTAATATGTTACATGTGTTACTAACATTCTCTGACAACATTCTTACCTGTGCATAGGCATAAATGCTAGACTTGATAGATGAGATTGAGGTATGGCTAGCCTAAGAAATAACAGGCACCTACCTTAGTCTCCCATCTTCATCTTCAGACATTCAGTTCTCAGTTATCCACAGTGATACTTTAAATTTCAGGTGGTGTCTCCCCAATATACAGGGGACTTTGCAACAGAATTGTCTTTTCCTCTTTTTCCATTAGGACAGGTATTGTACTTACAGTGAACTGTGAACAAAGTAAATACAGCATCAAACAACACATTCCTGCTAAATCCTATCATGCATTACAAAGTTGAACAAACAAATTTTGAGCAATTGATTCTCTGCTAGTCACTTGTATTGGCAGAAAAAAATCCAGTCATATCTCCAGGCTTCTATTTGTTCTCAACTTACAAATTGTATGCCAGTGCAACTGGAGATGGTCTCATTGACATCTTCACTATTTTTTTTAAACCTGTGTATCATGTAACTAATTTTCATATTATAAATATTAACACTTAGTAAGCACCAACTCTATACTAGGTACTGTATAGAATTCTACCAAAATAATGCTACATTTAAGAAAATAAAAAGAAATAGACAATAAAGCCCTTTTTTCCTCAGAGGAAATTAGGACAGACATTTGTCAAAAATATTGGTATGGTAAGGACTTAAACCCAAATAAATCTGAGTCCAAAGCCTATATGTCTAAACCCTGTCCTAGATGACTTCCACTTTTCCAAGAAAGGACATTTTGTTAGTTTTATAAATCATTCTACCTACAGGTTCAATGTCATGTACTTTACAAATATTCAGAGAAATTCTACCTCCTTTACTCCTACTTATCAAGCAATAGACAAAGTGTATAAAAATATCCAGTCACATTTGTCAAACATGATGTTTTTCATGAGTGCAGTAGAGACTTGGTATATTTCCACTGATATCAGCTGAGGAAATAATCAATTCTGCTGCAAACTCACCTTGTACTTAATGTCATTCATTTGCCCTTGTGGATGATTTAATAGACTTTCTGGAGACCTAAGTGTTCATGCTAGAAAAGGCCAAAATTGAGAGATGTAAGAATATGCTAGGAAGCTTAGACTTAGGGAAAGTAAGTAGAATATTTTTATACTTGTGTAAACTGGACGACTTAATTAATAAGGAAGGAGCAGTGCAGACATAATTTGGACTTAAGATACTAAGAACGATTAATTCTTAAATAAGAAAGAGGCAGTACCTTACTAAAAGATTGAGGTATCACTCAAGGCTCTGTCCTTCATGTTAGAAACACAAAGTATTTTTTTTTCTCACTTCTCTCTGCATCAATGATGCAGCAGATTCAAAATAACTAGACCCCCTAGTGAAAAAAACCAGCAGGGACACTCTCTCTACAGTTATAACCTAACTGCTTGATATTTGGTCAATTACCTCCTCTCTACACAATGTAGCTCAGATTTTTCCACATCTGAGTTTGTTAAAAGCAAAAGTAACCACCTCAACATCTATTATATCAGAAAAATGTTTTTTACTCAAAATAGTATTTATTACAAAAAAACCAACAATAACAACAAAAATAAAGCTGCAAAGAAAACAAGATATGCTCCAACAGTGCCAAGGTCTAGCTTAGAATTGCTTAAGTGTCTATTAGTACGCCACCTTACATTACCCTGTTTTTGCCATTGGCTGTTGTGTTGTTAATTGAGTCTATTATTCAACTATCAAAAAAGGAGTCAAAAGGGAAGTAATGAGACAGGTTCTTGTTACACAAATATGTAATACCCACAGTTTCTCCAATGAGTAATTCAGATTTTCAGTGTATTTAGAATTTTAAAGCTGTCATTCAAAATAACACTGGCAGAAGAATGTCTTGAAAGTGATTAAGATCTAAGAGAAAGAAACCAATCATGGTAGATAAGAACTAGAAGAACAGTCAAGATTTTAACCAATTCTTAGTGATCACATGAGATATTAGAATCCTAAGAAACCTCAAACACAAAGAAATTCTATACTCATTCATCATCTTATTCCTATGAACTGTCTTCCTTCAGCTGGAGAATCTAGCTTGTCTCCAGAAATTCTTTGTTTTAGATTCTGGCAGTGGTTAAGAACATAGGCTCTCTGTAATGCTATATTTTCATCTCCACTCTTGTGCCTATTAACCTTTTAATCTTCAGCTAATAAGTCATTTCCTCACTGACAAAATAGAAGAATGATCTTATAGGTTCATTAGATTGTTGTAAAGATAAAGTAACCTATAAAAAGTTCTTTACATAGTACTTAGAAAACAGTGAATATTCAATAAGTGGCAATCATTTTCATTCATGCTGTTCAATCAAATACATATTGGTATTCTAATATTGACAGTCTTAGGTACTCTGGTGATACAATACTGATGAAAGAAAATAAAATCTATCGCCTATAGAAAAATAAAATAAAGTCTCAAAACCATCCAGATTACATGCCATATTTCCTGTCTCATTTATTATCTCCCCAAATGACCTTACCTGAGTTATCCTATTTATAGCTCTCTTCCTTGTACACAAAAAATACATAACTGAAACTAGCAACCAGATAGAATGAAGATTAGGGATCTAGGGACATGTTTCTGGGTTTATTATGTGTCCTTTTGAAAAATCTCTCTACTCATCCTCTAATTTGCTCACAAGGGAAATGAACAATGATAAAAGAAAAATGATATAGGCCATGGAACTTTTTTTAAAACCTCATTAGAGAAAAAAATACTAGAGTCAAGAAAATATAATTATTTGCCCATGACACTACCCATGTTGTTTATATCATCCATGATTTAAAACTCTGAAGTGCACATAATTAAGAAAATGTTTTTAGTACAATAGCAGGAACTTAGAGTCCAAAAGTATATTTAAAAAAATAATCTTAGTTTAAAAGTAAGACATCCAAGAGTTGACACATCAGGAGAAAAGAGCCTGAGTGAGATGTATAGACAAAGAAAGCTAACCTTCTTGCACTTGAAATATGTTATGCTCCTATCTTTATTTTTGAGGAATTGATCAAAATTGAAAATTGTGTATCTGTCAGAAGATCAGTCACTTAAAAATTGTGACTCATAGATCTTAAACTCCAAATAGAATTGTGCTTATTCTTACTTTTAATCTTGCATTCAAGTTCATTAACTTATGTCTGAAAAGAATGAATGGTAAATAAACAGCAAATTCTAGACAAATTTCCAACATCAGTCATGATTGTGGAAAATAATGTTCCTGACTGCTCTTGTTTTATAACTATGTATCATGAAATATTAGTAAATGGGAATGTCAAACAGTAAGTTCTCTAGACAGAGAAGAGTTGCTGAGACTCAAAGACAGGAGACAATACCCCATATTCACAGGCTGCAAAGCACAAGTTGAAAAAGGCCTATACTTGGGACCAGAAGAATTCAATTTGATTTTTGGTGCTATAATTTTATATTCTTACTTATGAACTAGTCACATTATCTACTAAGTCTCTATCTCCCTTTGTAATAGATAATTCTTAGTAGCTATGATGTTCAGCATCAAAGAGAGAATGTCAACATGTCTAAAAAATGGTGATTCCATAGTGAGTATTTGTTGGATGAACTAAGCTATACATCGATTGGAAAGAACAATAGAAAAAGGAAAATATTTAAGACATTTGAGTAGTTTCTATAGGAAACTAGAATAGTACTAGAATGAAAATAATCTATACCATGTTACTAATTTCTTGTTGGAATTTATACAAACTTTCTAACCACTATGCTTCATGAACAATGGACAAAAATAACAGACTTTAGCCATCATATGTAAAAAATTATATATAATATGTTCATAATTTGTACATATGAATATAAAACACATACACATATTATATAACAGCACTAGATTCATTTAATAATTCCCATATTCAGTCATTTTGTCTCTCATTCATCCAACAATTGTTTAGCTTCTGCTACCTACATAGCATTGTGCTAAAGACAAAATAAGCACAGACAAAGCAAGCAAGTCCTGATATTTGCCCTTCTTGGTGTTTACATATTAACAATTTGTGTTTGAATGAAAAAATGAATTTGTGTTTGAATGAATGAATGATGACAGTTGTGTGGTTCTGTAGTATGAGCCCTTGCCTTACTATACATACACATTACTTTAAGAATCCTCTAAACCCAAACATTACATTTTAGTGCCTGGCTTTTCTAGGTAAGAGTTAAAACAATCATCAAAGCTTAGCAGTCTCCTTGAGCTCAGCTATCTGCCATGAATGAGTCAGAAGTGACATCTGTCACTGCAGATGACACTGGCTGTCAGAAACAATTGCATCTTTAAGAAACGATGAAGAAAATTCCCTCTTGAGTTCTCAAGCCAGTGTGCCAGGTGTAATTGTTATGCAAGAGGGGACTTTTCAAATCAGCAGCTAACAGAGAGCTCAGAATAGCCTGGAAAGCGGCAGACCCATCCATCAGGTGGCTGGCAAACCTTCCTTTTGGAAGAATATATATCCCTCCAATAAAGGAATTATTAGTCTTATTTGTGTCCAACTGTGCACAGGTCTTTCTAGAGAAAAGGTGTGTCTTTCTAAAGAAAAGATATGCACAGGTCTTTCTAAAGAAAAGGATTTTTCTTTTTGCCTACCATTTACCTGGCCCCATCTTTAGTAAGAGAACTCCAATTGTCTCTAGAAAATTATTCTCCTTTATGTTGACATGATATTAATTGTGGGAGAGTAACACAAAGACCTAGCCTCCTCTTCACCTCAATAACTTTGAAATTGGGGATGTTACATAGGTCAGTCCAACGTGTTCATTGAAAGCTGACAAACCAAAAAATAAGGTATTGTACTTTGGAAATTACAATTGAAGATAAGACTGGACAGGCTTGTAGCCATCTTGTCTTCACATTGGGAGAATGCATCTAAGAATGGAGGCACCAGAGAGCAAATAAGAACCCTGGAAATAGAACAATAACCTGAATCCCAATAAAATAATTTTAAACTTGGAGCATGTGTCTATGTTTATTGCTGCATTATTTACAATAGTCAGGACATGAAAATAACTCAAATGCCCCATAACAGATAAATGAATCAGAAAGTTGTGGTATATTTATAGTGGAATGTTATTTAGCAATCAAAAAGACAAAACTGCCATTTTTAGAAACATGAATGGAGCTGGAAGGAATTATGCTAGCTGAAATTTATCTGAAGGAAAAAGATAAGTACTGTATGATCTCACTTATATGTGGAATATAGATAAAATAAACGAAAGGACAAAAATAGTAAAAACTAACATGTTGACCATAGAAATAAAACATTTAGCAAAGGAGGGAGAAGGAGAGGGGTGAGATATGAGAGGCAGAAACACAAAGGAAAGTGGTGATGGGTCATATGTGATATGGTAGTGGAAGAAATAATGGCAACCACAACAATATAAAAATTAATGTTATAGACATATAAGTAAAAAAGGAAAATGAACTTGTAGTATAGCAGGATTAAAGCTTAACCAACTTTTAAAAAATGAGTCTGAATTGAAATATTTTACTTGCACCTGAGAAAATTATGACAAATGGCACATATCTAATCACTAATAAGGCAAGAGCTTGGAGTTGCAGGATATTTTGAATCATTTTTTATTCACCCACTGTCTATACTAATCCTCAAGTATATGTGAACTGATTGGTGTGCAGACTTGTATGATTCCTGAGCAGAACCACATAACTATTCTATTAAACTTTTTTTTTTTTTTTGAAACTGGGTCTTGCTATTTTTGCCCATGGAACCGCAGGCTCTCGTTGCCCAGGGTACCACAGACTCAAGCAATCCCCAGCCTCAGCTTCCCAGGTAGCTGGGATTACAGGCATGC
>PVHY01019009.1:11582-28334 GCA_004024945.1 Uropsilus gracilis | reverse complement strand
TAAAGACCTTGGATAGTAATGGGACCAGAGTGGGGTGGGGGTGGGGAGAAGTTGGATTTGCAATGTCTGTGTAGGAGGGTGGCAGGCAAGTGGGGAGGGGGGAGAGGGGAGGGTGCAAAAAGGTTTCTAGGTTTCTGGTCTGAGCCCTGGGAAGATAGTCTTGCCAGTTATTGGGGCGAGGTGCACATTTGGGGCTGACAATTCCCCCACAGACTGATTTTGAACCTGTCAAGGCTTCCAAGTGATGTGGCTAAGGAAGCAAGCGGATATGCAAGTATGGCATCATAAGAGGTGTTCTCAGCACTGTGCTTTTCTGCGTCCTCACACCACTCTCCCAGTCTTTCCACTGGCCTCTGGAGCTCCTAGACGGTATACACTTAATGTCCCTATGTCCTCAACCTCCTCACCACCAACCTCGTTGGCTCTTCCTCCAGTTTACTTCACTCCAGTAAGTGGCATGGCCACAACGAAATCTGATCTCTCCCAAAGATGTGTCTTCCATGATCCTCCCATCCATTTCATCAGCACCACTGATGTTTTGATTGTTGAAATGCAAAACTTTGAAGTTTCCATGTGACTCAGAATAGAAGCCAAAATTCTTTAAAAAAAAAAACAAAAACACCAAAAACCAAAATCCATATAGTCCTGCATGATCTGGACCTTCTGATATTATCTCTTGCTACTGTCTCACTTTATTCCAACCATGTTGGTATTTTTGCTGTTGTCCAAAGCCCCCAAGCATATCCTACTCCAGGGCCTTTGCACTAGCTCTTCCTTTTGTCTGACACACTGGCTCTTTCCCCACTTTTCATGGTTTCCTCATTTCCTCCATGTCCTTCAGCTGTCCCTTCATCCATGGGACTGGGTGAGGGAGGGTTCTTGCCAAGATCTCCAGTAGTTCTGTAGGGGTTTTGATCTGCCTGCAGATTCCACAGTTCTCCATGCCAAGGTCTTTTTTGAAGGTCTTGGCAATCCCCTCCCCTCTGCAATATCCCCTCTCATGACCACCTTACTGATTTCCTTACTTGTTTCTGGTTTGTCTCTCTCCACTAGGATGCAAGTTCCATGAGATTGCTTTATTTTGTTCACTGATGTATCTCCACACTCTAGAAAACCAGTGACCAGCCTGTGGTCCACACCTAATCAGTATTGTTGCTGGTGACTGAGTCAAATAATCTGGAATTTACTCTCAATTATAACCCCCCTGCCATTTATCTGTCTTGCTTGTGAGGTAGGGATATTAAGGAAGGGTTAGACATCACCATTGGCCGTCATTCATGGCCGAACATGCCAGAATGCAGGAGAGATGGGATTCAATAAAAAGGAAGTTTGATACTTGAAAGCTGACCCTAGATCTGAGGCAGAAAACAGGGGACAGGGAAGAGAGGAGTCAAAACAGGGAAGACTACAAAGGATGATGGTGATGGATCATAGGGGCTATGGTGGTGGGAGAACCTCAGGGGTGACACCTTCAAGGGGAAATCAAATACTGTCCAAAAAGTAACAAAGGATGCAAGAAAATAATTTTTGAAGTCAAAAAAAGACCAGTTTCGATCATTTCCTCTGTAACTCCATGGGGGGTGGGAGAGAAGGAACTTGTTCATTCTCACCAGAGTATCTTAAAATGATCAGGATATGAAAGAGAGAAAGATGGGCACAGGACCAAAGGAGAATACAAAAGAGCAGAGAGCAGGGACAAGAATGGTTGCAGGGAGGCTGTGGCAAAAAATAGCTAAGCTTTGCAAAAATGTTAAGGATGAGAAAAATTGATTTGGGGGCACATTTGAAGCAAGAAGATAAATGACAGGGTTGTGCCAACAGATGACGGATTAAAAGCAGAACTCAGATCTTAGTTTGTTTCCAACAAAGAAAATGGTCTCCAGATCTCAGATAAGCAGGCTTAAAAGTCAAATTTAAAGAGCAATTGAAGTCTGAAAAGATACAATTCTGCTACATGGAATAAAGTGGAACCCCAACATCATTATCACCCCAATCCTCTCCTCTCTCCATGGGTCTTTTTCTTCTCCCCCAGCTTCCCACCCAGGTCACCCATCTAGTCAACATTTCCACCCTCTTCACAGCTCAAACTAGAGGGTACTCTCAGGTTGGTAGTCTGTCCTTATCCATGTCCACCCTGGAGGAAGCATGAGTTGGAGCACAAGCATACTAGGTGGTGGTGGTGGTGGTGTGAGTGTCTGTGTGTGCACACATGCGCACACACCCACAAGGTATTTCTATACCAAGGAGGTTATACCTTCTGAGAAGAGTGAATGAGACTTTCCATCACCTGGCATCCCCCCCACCAGGGACAGGAGAGTGTGGGAGCAGGAGGGCTACTGGTCCCCTGTGGTTGATAATCACAACATAGATATATCTGAATTTCCCAGTTTCCTATTAAATATTCCAAGAACTGCTGATGAGATCTTGTGTTCTCTTCTGGGAGCCCTAGACTGTTCCTTGGATGCAGAACATCCTGGGCAGGTTGTTAGAGAGATGCCTCTGGTAATAGTCACTGGTCTTTCCCTTCAAGGGGATGCCCCATCACGTGCTGTTGGATACTGACATGACATTCATCACCACACTCTGGCCCAACACAACACAGTCGCTTAGCCATTTGCTGCAACTTCCAGCCCTGCATCCAGACCCCCTGTCCCCTGGTCACTCCACGCTGTGCTAATCAACAGTCATATGGCTTGGAAACCACCCCCTGCTGATGGAACTCAAAGATCAGCTGTGGTTTTCCTTTCTAGGTCATGGTCTGTCTGTCCAACTCAATCTATTTTGCTATGAATTCCTCTTTTTATTGGACTTTAAAATATGGTAGGTCTAAAATACATAGAAACAGGACTTCCAAACAACTGCCAGTGGCTGTTTGACCTCTTGAGTCCCACTCACCTCTGTGTCTGGGACAGTGGGCAGCCAGACACTTCATGGGAAGACTGTTCAGGCTAGGAAAGACATGAATCTCTTTCTCAAGCATGCAAAATTCCAGGAAACTGATGAGAGTTAAGTGGAAAAATCCAAAATAAGCCGTTAATTTTTGCTTTGAGAGCACATGGAAGAGATGCTATGATGCCCAAATAAGTTATACAACACTGACCTAATTTCCCAATTCTGGAGGTTTAGCCCCAAGGCTAGGCACACCATACAAGCTGTACAAGGCAATTTCCTTCTTATTATAATGAATCTTAACATCCTCCTTATGGTGCAATACATATAACAGCAAGCTTGCAATTGTAACCAGTTAGAAGCTTGCGTTTCTAAGCATCCGGATGTGTAGGACTAAATATCTTCATGTGGCTGTAGCATCGTCACCCCCACCTGGCCACCTGCCCTCTCCCCCCCCAAGAGTATCTCAAATCCATGACTCAGCTGCTTTCCTTGCTGGGGGCAGGAGAAGAGACCTGCCCCCATCAACATCCTGCTTTGCATCTCTGTGACTGTGACTACGTCTAGATTCCGCTTGCAAGTGAAACCCTATAAAGTCTGTCCTTTAGTGTCCGATGGTTTCAGTTTAGCACAATGTCCAGAACATTCCCTCACGACGATTCACCTGTCAGAACTTCCTTCCTCCTGAAGGCTGAAGACCAGCATCTTCCAACCCTAAGGAGACACATTTTCTCCCAAGATGCTGTTGATAAACGGGAGAAATGGGTGTCAGGGGAGGGGACACTAAGACATGGACCAAGTTCGTGTCACCTGGGGTAGAAGTTCCACTACCACCTTGTCCAGACTTCCTTCCATGAGGACCTGCAAAGGCCACCAGGGCCATCACTGGTGAATGACACCACCTGGGGCCCCAGCTGCTCTCCATTCTCCTGGCTGATGGCGACCACAGCTTCAAAGTATCCAGCGCACAGTCAACAACAGGGAATGAATCTACTAAAATTAGGCCCAAGCGCCTGCACAGCCTCCCCACCACCCACCGCCACCAGCAGCCGCTCAGGATGCAGCCAAGCGGGTCTAAGAGCAGCAGGACCACGGCTTGTGGGTTTTAATTGACCGCAAGCTCAGTCTGAGTCAACAGTGGGATGTGGCTGCCAGCAAAGCAGCTAATGTGATTCAAAGATGCATTAATAGAACCGTGCTCGGGCAAAGCAGGCAGGAAATAGCTCTTGTCCGGCCGGGTCCATGAGGCCACACTTGGGATCTTGCGCTCTAACCGGGGCCACAGCTGATGAGGACACTGAAGACCTATAGGGCGTGGGCAGAGGGCAAGTGGGTGGGAAAGCATGGCCCCCGGAACGCATTAGAACATGAGACTATCACTTGTGCTGGAAGGCAGGGCAGGGGTGAGTTCTATTTAGAAAAATAAGCCACTTGTAGCTGGACCTGCCAGCTAGAATGGGGGGCTTTGGGGCTGAGGTCCCCAGCCTTGGTGGTGATTAGAGTGGGGGAGGAGCAGCAGTCTTGAGGGGCACTTTTGCCCCTGGAGGTAGAAAGATTATACATCATCTCACCTTGGGGGAAGGCGGTTGTTTTCGGGTTTGTTGGTTTGGTTTTTGCTAAACAGTAGAAGCCAGGGATGTTTTTCAACATCTACCATGCACAGGTCAACTCCCATAACAGATAATTATCCTGTCTAAAAGGTCATATAGTCCTGGGCTTGAGAAACCTGCTCAAAGAAACCGACGCTAAAGTGTTTGAGAGCAGAAGTCCCCAGGCCACGTTTTCCTTCCTTTTTCCTATCTCCAGTCAACATTTAAGAGTCCTGAGATTGCGTGTAAAGATCTGGAATTCCAGTCTTTCTTTTTAAAACCCCCTCCACGTAGCAATACCGAGGCTATTTCTTTTGCACGACAGTGAAAACCTGGAGCCGAGCTGTTGCTGTCCATTTTGGATAAATCTGAAGCACTCTGCTGTCCTTGCTTCATCACCTGTTTGACCCCTTTGGGAACTGGAGCTGGTGACCCTGTGTGCCTTTAATTCGGCAGTGCTCAGCTTTGCTTTGCCTTTAGATCACCTGGGGAACTCGGGGAAAAAAAATTCCAAAGCTAAAGCTGAATCTAGACCAATGCATCACATTTTCTGGAGGGTGTGGCCCCAGCAGCAGTTCTCAAAATTGTCCCAAAATATAGTCAAGGGCAAGAATCACAGTTTTAGCTGATGCAATGACCTGTGTGTGGTGGGAAAACTCACACCCAGCAAAAGGAACTTTCCATTAGTCAAGGAAGTTATATCACCAAATGGGCTGCTGCAGAAGTTAGCGACACATTTCTGGAGGTAACCAGCCAGTTGACTTTTCCAGAAGTAATCTCTTTGTTGGAATATTTGGAAGGGAGGGAGCCTGGAGCACAGTTGAGGTACTTTACTCCAAGTGTGGATGAGGAGGACCCAAGAAACTTCCCGGAGTAGAAAGGTCCTAATCTCACCTGGACTATCCTCCAGTCAGGTGAGACTTGAGCAGGTACAAATGGGAAACACAGAGGATGCTGGGAGCTAAGTACTCTTAGGGAAGAATGAAGGAGTGAGATAAGTGGCCTCTTTGAGCCTTGCTCTCAACCTTGGCAAGGCCCCAGCCCCTTAAAGGGAAAATCTATGTAAATTTTCAAATACAAACAGTAGCAGAAACATGAATAACAACCACATGAGCTGGGAAATAGCTGAATACACATCAAGATGAGAGGTTGCAAGATTTTCTGATCCAGTCTAATACTGAGACCTAAAGAAATCAAGGAAAGGACCTTCCAGGGTCTTACTCTTTTTCAGAACCTTCTTGATATGGTATGTTTGGTTAAATAACCTCTCAGGAAGCAGTTTATAGACCCACATGATAGTTGCTAGCTTCAAGCAACAGATACCTGCACTGCCTGCTTTACGCCAGGAAGAATTCCATGAAATGGATATTGGAAGAGCATAAGAAGATGCTCAAGTGTGTTTGTTCTGATAAAGTGTGATACATCAATGCAGATAATTAATATACAACCATTAGAAATGGTCATACAGATGAAAACACTGTCCTATAAAGATGCCCACAATGTAGGACTTTGTGAGAAATTGAGGCTATAGAACAGCTACTGCTTATATTTATAACACCATATATTTATACAAAATCCAGGGTGAAAGCTGAAATTCAACCTCAGTCTAATATCCATTGAAAAAAACTCACAATGGATCATGGGTTCAAATATAAAATATAAACCTATAAAACTTCTAGGAAAAATAAGAAAAAGCCCTTGAGGGTTCAGGGACTAGGTAAACAGTTCTTAGACTTGACACCAAAGACCCATCAATCTGACCTCATCAAAATGAAACTTTTGCTGTGTGAAAGAAATTTGGAAGTATGAAAAGACACACCGCATGAGAGAAAATGCTTGCAAACCACACATCCAACAAAGGACTAGGATCTAACATATATAAAGAACTCTCCAGATTCTCAACAATGAAAAAAGTCAAATTAGAAACTGGGTAAATGAGAAGACAAGTCACCTGAACGATATGCAGATGGGAACTAAACATGGCAAGAGCCTCAACATTATTAGCCATCAGAAAACTTAACTCAGAACCACAGTAACTCACACTACACACTTACCAGAATGGCTGCAATAAAAATAGTGGCAACACCAAATTCTGATGAGGATGTAGATAAATTAGATCTTCATATAACATGAAACAGTACAGCTACTCTTGAAGAGTTTGGCAGGTTTTAGAAACTGAACATGCAATCACCATTTGATCTAAGAACTGACCTTTTGGGCATTTTCCAAAAACCATAACTTATGAATGTTCATGGTGGTTATATTTGTAATAAACCAAAATGTGAAATAACCCATAAGTCCTTTTGTGTGTGAATGAGGAAAGAAACTATGATTCATCATTGCTATGAAATATTATTCAGAAATTAAGAGGAATGAGCTACTGATTCACCAAGAACTTGAATGGGTCTCTAGGGAATTATGCCACATTGAAAAGGTAATCTAAAGGTTACTTACTGTCTGGTTCCAACAATTATGTAGCATTTGTGAAAAGATTAAGTTTAGAAGAGCAGACTGGATTAGGGTTTAGGGCTGGGTGTGTATGTGAGGGGGGGGCACAGGTGGGTGAGACTGTTCAGGGACAACTTGAAGGACCCTGGAGATGATAGGGTTCTGCTGTGTGCCTATGCTGGCAGATAGGAACTTCAGTGATGATTTGCAGAACTGAACACACAGCTGGACAAATGAGTATAAGTACAACCTGAGTCACCTGAACAAGATGGGGGTGGGTGGGTATCAGTATCCTGGTTGTGATATTATACTGTAACTTACCAGGGGGGAAATGAATAAAGAGTACATAACTCTCAATATTATTGGTTACAATTATCTTAAAATAAGACATTTAATTTAAAATATACATCAGCAGGTGAATGTATCCATGCCATAAGATTTTGTGAGAAGATTAGGTCACAAAGTAGAATAAAGATAGGATTTATTTTTAATTTCTTATGTACTTACATTAATAAATTAAAAATCTGGAATATAGGTTGAAGTGATCTCAGTGAATTCTGGGTGGGGAGATGATGAGTCACTACTTTTATCTTTCTTTTATTTCTGTGTGTGTCCTACTTTTCATTTTTTTTTACCAGACACGTGGATTAGTGTAGTGAAAATAAGTAAACACCTTTTTTTAAAAGGCTAAAAAGCTGTTGGATAATTCACAGAATTGCTGAGATGTCTGGAGAAAGAGAGAAATGGGGAAGAGCAGAGGCAACTGGATCTATGGTGGGTTGGGTCCCTTCATGGGGGTCTAGTAGGGGCTGTCCCAGTTACTGTGATGGTGGAGCTAACCTGTTGCCAACCAGATGCAAGGTAGAGAAATGAATTGACAGGAGAGATTGCCCAGCCACAACGGGGGGTGGGGGTGGGGGGGGCGACTAAATGGAAGTATGAACCATGAGATAACTTTATTAACAAAAGAAAGGGGTATTTATAGGGACACAGGAGAGGGCCTGTTGAATTTTAAAGAAGACAAACAAACCTGAGAGACAACTAACATTTTAAAGCAAAGAGTAATTGAGGAAGGGGTAGTATAGGCAGGTGGTCGCTATCTCTGATAAAGAAAAGCCAGTGGCGCCAGTGCGGTCTCAAAAGCATTTCAGTAAATCAGTCCCTAAGTTTTCCTAGGGATGGTTAACAAAAAAGGTTTTCCTTTATCTTGTCTAAAATAACTCTTTTGGTATACAAATGGCGCACAACACTAACCCATGTACTTTACAGGCAATGGACTCTGAGGCATCCATTCCCCTGCTAGCACTTGCCTCCAGAACATCAATGTTGCTGCAAATATGAGCATTTTCCTCATGGAGCAGATACACACACAAATCTCATTTTCAGGAACTGGCACAAGAACACAATGGAGGCTCACATACTATATGCTTAAACATTTAGAAGTTATAAACCAAACTTACAGACTAATAAATAAAATATGTTCTTAATCCAATCCTGATCAGTACACTTGCAGAGCATCCTGGAAAACCACACTCAGATTTAGATTTCTGATTTTGGATTTCTTCAATGGGACAACCAGCCCCAAACCTGTGTCCCACCCCTCCTCTTTTTCCATTTTTAACTCACTGTTGCCTTCAAGCAACCTTGCATACAGACATGTAGATATCCAAACTCTTCTCCTGCAAAAAGTCATTTCCTGGCCATTCCAGATCTCAGGGCCACATGCTGGTGGTAAAGTTTACCCTCAGAAGGACAGACCTGGAAAAGAGATCTGTATGGACTTGCAAATGGGTTGAAGTTATTTGGCCAGATAGTCCAGGATTCAAGATACCTGGAATGTGCTCTGTAAAGAGGGTTCATAGATGAGCACATCCTCTGGGTCCTGAGATTCCTCACTCTCTTACACTATCCTGGGATAGTGTAATTCTCTAGCTGCAAGGGAGTCCAGGAAAGTGAGGTCTGACACTTTCAGCTTCTTAATGACAGGTTTTGTCCCTCACTAAGACTCATAGTGTAGAGAATTCCATGAACATAGGAAAAAAGCTCAAAACTGGGCAGCTTTACGGAAGAAAGAATATGCATGACAATTTTTCAGCATTTATGTATCAGCTCAGAGATTCATAGATGATGATGATGGTGCCTAACATTTATTGAGTACTGACTTCTGTTAGGCTCTATGCAAATCTCCTTATTTGCTCTAATTTGCTCTATTTGCTCTTTATTTCCTCTAATTTGCTCTAATCCTCACAACAATTCTAATCCTCTAACAATTCCTTTTGTTATTACCACCCCTAAAACAGAATTTAAGAAAACTGAGATGTTAAGAACTTAGATAACTGGCTCAAAGTTACTTGGGCAGTTAGTAGCAAAGACAGGCTTTGAACTCAGTTACCCAGCTCAAAGATCTACAAAGTTTACCCTTACCCTGAACACCTTCTAGTAGACAGTAGAGGTGATTTGGTATCTAAAAGTCAGAATGTGTCAGTAGCAATATTGGTCTTGGTTATAGAAATCCTGACTGATGCTCCCCTTGCCAATGTTTATCCAGAATGAGGATGCCCTTTAGGATGAGGTCACTGTGTGGTGTCCCCTGGAGCAAAGCTAAGTTCAAGGACATTTTAGCATTGTTGGCCTGGCACTTTCTCCCACCAGGACCTTTGGACCAAGGACACTTAGAGGTCAAAGATGTTATGATGGGACTAAGTGTCCTGGTGGAAATGAAGATAGATAGTGAATGGGTGGGATGCAAAGCACCTATCAGTCTGATGGTGGAGAGAAGGCAGAAGTCTTTGTCCTTTTCCTCCTCTCCCTCTCCAGGTGGAAACCTGGGGATGGGGGATTTTAGGGATTGTTAATAGAGGAAAGAGGCTTCCAGTGTAATGGGGTGGTAGTAAAGAATGAGAGGAGTTTTTCTGGTGGGAGGATTTTGGAGAGATTTAACTGGTGAGAGAAGCCTGAGATAGAGTCATTCTCTATGTGGGATGAGAGGTACACCTTGAGGTTCAAGCACAGCTCTTTGACAAGAGTTCCCCAAATCTGTTTTGCCACCAGAAACACCTGGTGTGAGTTGTCAAATCAAACCTGTAAAGTATTTTGAGTGGTTCACGAATGTCTGGCCTGGTTTAAAGGATCCAAAGTCATGTTGGGTTTACCTTTGGGCTTACACCAGCAACTTGGAGGCCCATCTAGGTTCCCACTAGAAATCAAAGCAAGCACCGGTGAGAGGGTGTTTCTCCCACTGTGGGTGCTTTGCAGTGATGGTACCAAGAAAACTCCAGGCATCTTCATCAGCTCACAAAGGAAGTTACTCTTTCACTGACATCACACAAGCCCTCCAAATACATCAAGAAGGCCTTCTGATATCTGACATCTCCCTGCTTATGCTTTGGAACAAAGAGAGGGCAATTTTCAAGCTCAGTCCCTATTGGACAACAAGATTGAATGGAAGTAATAACACCTTAAAAACTTTATTAAATATATTTTAAAGAAACCTTCAATTTTGAGAAAGATGCTGGCTTTTACTTTGAGTAATGATCAGGCATTCCTTAAAAATACAGATTTAAGTATAAAAGATGAGGTGATACAAGGAACTTTTATATAAATAATAATATTGTTGCTACCTGGAGCAGAGCAGACTTCATAAAGAAGCAACATCAATGATTGAAAAGTGGGAAATGCTGCCCTGGAATATCCCCAATGCTCAGCTTGCTTTCTCTTAGGAATCTCTAGGAAAGGACACAGCAAAAAAATCACTCACATCTTTCCCCCTTCCTTTCATTCTTTTAGCTGATGCTGAGAATAGGGGACTCTGGGCATGAATATGTCATTTCTCTTAGTATGTTGATGAATGATTGGGAAGGAGTGACTGAGTTAGGGCTCCTTCTGCTCCCCACTTCATCACACGTGGCTTGGGGTGGGTGGGGTGGTGGGAGGGACCAGGGAAGGTGGCATGGCTGATGAAGATAAAGCAGCATTGTCAAGGTCTGCAACTAAGCCTCAAGCCATCACTGTCTGAGCAAGGAAGTGCTAGAAAGTTGTTTGTGTGAAATGGAGTGTAAACGGCAAACATGTTATTGAGGTGGAGGAGAAGGGAGCAGAGACTGATGGGGGAAAGCGGGATGAACGGACAGAAGGAGAGCCCCACTTGGGAAGCATCAGCTCCCCTTCCAGTGGGAGACTGTGGGAGTTTGGCTGTCCTTATTTATACAACACCAGATAACACCGCAGCTCCCACTCCGTGTGCTCGCTACCGCATCTCCATCAACAGATGGAGGTAATAAAGAAGCTAAAAATGGAAACATGGACTGGTGTGTAGCTTTGTTGTGGCAGTTTGTCACAGAACAGTCAAGAATCCTTTGTGGTGAGTGTGCTTGTCAAGGTCACCCGTGACCTCTTCGGTATTAAATCTCACAGACACTTGGCTGGCGGGCTGGAGCAGGCTAAGGAGGCCATTCTCCTGGGGCATGAGTTTGGCCACTGCCCACTTGCGATCGGGCTCAAGCACTGGCCTGGCTTCCCTCGGGCTCCTGGAGGCTGTTAGTTCCAGGGCTGGTCAATAGCCTGTGTAATTAATCAACTTAAAGGGAGAGCTGGTTACAAAGGTTCTTGACCCGGGCTGTGCACTATAATCAGCTAGGGAGCTTTAAAAATAATACCAGGCCTATGCTTCACCCAGGACCAATCCCTGGGTCTCTGATATCAGCATGTTTCAAAATCAGCCCAGGTGATCCTCATGTGTTGCCAGGGCTGATCTCTAAGGGGCGAGTGATCCGGGCTAGATCACTAAGGTCAAGTTCAAACACACATGTGGATGCTAGTTTTGCTCTTTCTCCGACCCATGACCTCCAGCCTCTTCCTAAGACACTCCAAATGGGAAGGAAGATAGGAAATTGGCACTGAGCTGGCGAAGTTAATTAAAAAGCAATTTGATGCTGTTTTTAAGATTGCTTCCAATTTTACATAAATAATGCTATAATGAATCAATCAACTTATGTACAAACCTTTGTACATATCCATAATCTATTTTCTTGGGATTAATTTCTACCCAGAACAAAAAGGTATGAATATGTTCTACACTTGGTGACACACATCAACAAATTGTTTTCCAGAACAATCGTACCAATTGACATACTCAGTACGTTGAAATATGCCCTTTCTTGGTGTGCCTGATTGCCCAGAGTTTATCCTTTGAAAATTTACTGGTTACCAGAGGGAACAGAGGGTGGAAGGTTTGGGGGTGATGGTGGGAGAAGAAACAGGGGAGGCAGAGAATGATAAGGGCATTGACATGGGTGGTTTGGTGGAGGGTGTGTGTATTTGGAAGGGTAAATATGCAACTGCAAAATTCCAATAAAAATTTATTGGCTGACTTTATTGGTGATAATTTCTACTTGACATCATTTTATTTTGCTCTTCGTCAGTGTTCAGCCTTTTCATTTATACATTATTAATCATTCACATTTCTTTTCTGAAAAGGCTACTTTTCCCATGGTCATTATTTCTCACTGATGTTTTTAGACTCTTTATGGATCAAGGATATTACATTTTGTGTGTTATATGCTTGCTAATATTTTCCTTAGTGTTATTTGCTCTTAACTTTATATTTGAAAAATTTTTAGATTTTTTAAGATATACAGTGTGAACTGTTTATGTAATTCACACATAAGACAGATTTACCAATTTATCCGTTATGGTATTACCACTGCTTTTATATTTAAAAATGTTATTTTTTAATCTCAAAATGTTCTTGCAATTATTTTATAGCCTGATTTTTAACATTAAATGCTTCGATTTGTTGGGAATTTATTTGGGTAAACAAATGGCCTTAGCGCCAAAAGCAAAGTGCCAACTTCGTCACACACTGCACAGGAAGGTTGTTTGTGAGTTTTTTGCTTTTGTTCCTCTGTTTAAGGTGTTGTCTGTTCTGTCTTGCGCTAATACCACACTTTTAATTATGGTAAATTTATTATTTATCTTGAGATCATGTAAAAAGTACACCATTCTTTTAAAAAATTTTATTTTATTTTATTTTCTGCATACAATCTTGCTCTTATTTGTATAGTTATGACCCATCCTTTTCCCCCACTTCCAAACCCCCTCCAGTGGCTCCTACCTCCCTTTCCCTGCAAATCATGGATTGGTGTTTGACCCACTGTTCTCTTTCTTTTCTGGTGCAAGGTTCTTTTTCTGCTCCTTAGACTTCCAAGAGTGGCTTTAGCGTGACTTTATAGTGGGTAATTAGTCCGAGCATGTCTGAAAACCTCTTGTCATTGGGTTTGTGGAGCTGTTGTTCTGGATCCTTGATTGTGGCATGTCTTTTGAAGGACGTGATTGTTTCCTTTTCTCCAGACCGGAGTCACTATAGGGTTTCATGCTTCCTCCTTCATGTTGGCTGTCTCCTCTGATGCAACATTTGTTCCTTCTGCTGCTTCCAAATCTATTGTTTTGGCATCTGGGGTTGAGCTCACAACTCCCGGCCATTTGTGGTAGAGAGGTCCCTGAGTGGGGACAAACTTTGGCAGGTGGATGATCCATCTCCTTTCTTCTCTCCTGTTTGCACTTCTGAGTGGGGCCACAGCCCCATCTCTGTGGCTTTTCTTACCCTTTTTGGTAGGGAGTTGCTTCGCTGGTGTTGACACATCACTGCATCAAGGGTTTGGTTCCCTGGCCCTCTGAAATGTTGTAAGTGTAGCTCTGTGATAGGTCACTTTTTAACTGAATTTGCAGTTTTGTCTCTTATGGCTCTGATCATGCTCTGTTTGGGACTCACCCAGGTGACAAATATGTCCATAATAAATATGGACATATGGACATATGGACAATAAATATTATGGACAAATATGTCCATAATAAATATGGACATATGGACATATGGACAATAAATATGTTTATTCTCCTCTCATATGTCTGTAGCAGGATTGTTCTTCTTATTCTTATGGAAGTCTGCTAGAGGTGGGAGTGAACCAGGAGACCCCCTCACCTGCCCAAGTGCCAGCAGGGGTACCATCTCCATCCCCGGACACCAAAAAGACTGAAATTGACTCCCCGCTGGCCTGCTGGTTCGCTTCCCCCAAATCCCGGGTCCCCATTGTTGCAGTGGAGGGAGGCTCCGCCTATCTACCAGCATCCGGAGCTTTGGCCAAAGTCACAGCATCTGGGAGGCCCCATGGGGTCTCTCAAAAAGTACCTCATTTTTTTTTTGATACTAGGTCTCACTATGTTGCCCAGAGTAACCCCAAACCTGCGAACTCAAGTGATCTCCAACCTCAGCCTCCCAAGTAGCTGGGATTACAGGCATGCACCATGGCGCCTGGCTGCTTTTTCAAGACCAGGTCTTGCTATGTTGCCTGGGGTCGTCTTGAACCCACGAACTCAAATGATCCCAGGCCTCTTGCTTCCTAGCACTTGGACTACAGGCGTGTGCCACCATGCCCTGCAAAGTACCTCATTCTTAGTGTTTACTTTCAAAGCAATTTATCTATTCCTTATGATTCTTACATGAAGTTATTTTGGAAAAGTTTTGTAAAATTATTACAAACTTAATGCATGTGAAGATAATATTGCTTGCAAATATTGACAAAAAGATCTATGGGACCAAAGAGCAAGGCCAGGGGTGAGAAGTATAGTATTCTATACATGGTGAGAAATGAGAGGACTATTTAGGGCTCCATTTGGGGCAACTGCTTATCCAATGAGAAATCATTAGAGTGCCACCTCCGCTGACAAGCAAAATGAATTCCAGGAAAATTGGCAAAGTCTGTGAACAGTCAATTTACAGATTAGGAAGCCTAGATAGGTAAGAAACACACAAAAATTTCCCACCCACCATGATAATCAGGGATTTGCAAATAAGAAACAATTAGATAGCATTTTCATTCCATATGATTGGTAAAATTATTTTTAAATTATAATTTCTTTACATGTGGTGTTAAAGTGGGAAGAAGTTGCCAGGGGAGTAGGGATTAGCATAGCTATGTCTGATGGAAGGTGGGCAAGATCTATAGCTTACGACTCAGGGAATCCACCCAGAGAAACACAGGAAGGCCAACAAGGAGTAGGACTCTACCTGTTGTTAAACTATTGAAAAGCTTTGCATTTGGTGGCTTGCAAGTGCTCTTGGTTCTGCACCACACTGGCCACTCTAATCCTTACCCCCAGCCCCAGGCTGCCCCTTGAGGGTGAGCCGGCAGCCACAGTCAGCGTTTCTGATCCTACATGAGATCACCAGGAACCCCCTCCAGCCCTGAGTCACGGGTGCAGTCTCGTCCTGGGGATATCTGAATATCTCCATATTAAAAGACATCCAAGGAAGCATTATTGTAAGAACCACAGGAGACTGCTAGCTGCCTTCCCAATACCCCCTTCTCTTTGAAAACAACACAACTCATTCATGGAACGGCCCATCGAAAGAGCTGTTTTCCTGGCAGCTGGGGGTGAGCACATGATTAAATTCCAGCCAATGAGAGGTGAGCAGATGCTGGTGTGGGCTTCTGGGAAATCTTAAGGTCAAGGGCACCGTGTTTTATAGTCACCTGGATTGAGACTGTGCTTGAGGAAACTGTAGTTCCCACCTTCAACCACAAGGCGGTGGGACACAGCCAAGGTTACTGAGCAGGAAATGTGGGTGCTGGATCATGTTAGAGTTGCCATACGGACTCAGACTGCCTCCTTCCGACCTCCTTCAAGTGAGACCAACCATGCAGGTCCCATGCAAACGGCCCTTGTTGGGGTTTCCCAATTATACGTAGCAGCCGTGTTTAATCTCAGTGAGAACAAGCTCAATCCCATTAATGGGGAAACGGTTAAATCAAACATGACATTTAAAATCGAAATTGGAATCAACTTGATATATATGATGACATACTTCACAGAGATGAGTTTCTTTCTCTACAGGGCTCCCCCACTTTCCGAAAGTAGAATGTTCCTCTTCGGAATGATTTGGTAGGTTATTTTTTGGGTCTGGAAACACTCAAAATTTTTTTCAATATATAAATGAATGGTAATAGTGTTTCTAGGCTCCCAAAAATATCCTACCAAATATACCTACCCCAAATAAAACTTACCAAATCACGTCAGAGGAATGTTCTACTTACTAGTGACAGGGGAAACGGGTAGGCATTAGCAAGTTGAGTGAAAAAAAGCAAGTTTCAGAATATCATCATTGTATATGTACGCCTCCCCCACAACTGTCAACAGAGTTTGCTGGTGTTTCCAATGCATAAAAACAGAAGGAAAATAAAAATTATACCACCTGAACTGGATGATCTGAGTTACTTTTGGGAAGAGGGAGAAAATTGTTGCAGGAGGCAGGGGGAAGGAGTTAGAGGTAAGGGGGATGGTCAAGGGTAATTTAACCATTGACAACATGATCCTGTATTTTAAAAAAGGTATGATTCATGTACTTCTCCAATAGGACAAATTAATTAGGTTTCCCACGTATCCACCAGCTGACCTTCTTAAACTGTTTACTTGCCCGCTGCTTGCTGCCTGCAGGGCCACATTCGAGAACTGTCAGAGCTGAAGACTGGCGTCCAAGAAGTAGACCCCGTGGCACGCAGAGATTAGCGAGAGAGCAGCCCCCCTCCACCCCCCACCCTCTCAGCGCTTTTTGCTGGAGAAGGTCAAGGCTTCAGACCAGCTCTATCATGCAGATTGTGTTTCTCCCCTTACCACTGAGTCTAAAGGAACCAAGTAAAAGGATTAATCCACAAGGACAAAGAAAGAGAAGAGGACACAGCAGCAAATGAGAGATTACAAAAAAAAAAAAAGGAAGCAGCACCAGGCACAGCCAAGCTGCGAAAGTGGCACTAAATGTCCAGGGCAGGAG
>PVHY01019009.1:0-11482 GCA_004024945.1 Uropsilus gracilis | reverse complement strand
TTCTAGTTCCCTCTCATTGTTGAGGGGGGCTGGTTCCGAGTCTGCTGGTTGCTGGAGACCCAGCAGTGTGGGGGCTGGGCTTGAGAAGTAATGTAAGACTAAAGACCATCCTGCCAGAGGCCATTGCCCGAGGGCCCCACTTAGGTTTCAGTTTCCTGGGCTAAAACTTAAGTTTTAGCTTCCCGAGTCCTCGGGCAGTTCCTGGAACCTAGTGGGGTTGAAAATGCCCCAGAACTGGGTCCCTAGACCACCAGAGAACCACCAGCCAATAAGAAACAACCCTGATGCTAACCTTAGTCAGGAGTCAAAGGCAGACAAACCAACTGGCGAAACCACAAGTTCTGTAAAACTGCACCCTGTATAAGCAACACTTAGATCCATATCCCGGTCCTTGTCTCTTGCAGCCGCTGTGCCGCTGTACTTAAACTCGGCTCCTAGCTCAAGCTAGAAACAAACTCTTCTGCTTTTGCATCACAAAGTGTCTCTTTGTGGGGTTCTTTAGTGTGAAATCTCAAGTCCAGACTAACAGCAAGTGGGTTAGTACCAGTTAAATCTCTTTGCGAGATTAGAAAGTATAGAGTGGACTTTAAACAGGAGAATCTCTCTGGCTGAGATAAGCTTAGGAAGACCTAAGCTTGCTAAGCTGCACTAGTCAGTTTTTCCTCAGGAAAACAGAATCATTTCAGTTATTTCAAACAGAGCATTTAACACAGGAGATTGATTCTAACTGTGATGGAAGGGTGGGAGGAACAAAACGGGAAAGGTAAAGTTTCTAGAAATGAGTAACTACAGGCTCCACCCCGAGGCTATAGGAGTAAAAGGATAAGTGATGGGGGCAAGGAGGGAGCGTGACCTCCTGTCATTGTGCTTGCTGGTTACCTGTTCCTGCTACTGCCATCTTCAGGAGCCACAGGTCACATCCTTCTTGCAGAAGCCAGGAGGCCACACTCTCACCATCACATTCCATTCTCAGGGCCTCCAGATTGTCTGAATATAGAGAAATATTCTATTTCCCATCAGTATCTACCACCATCAACGAAGAACTGGTTTGAGTTTAGTGGTATGGAATTCCCTGCCCAGGGGAGGGGAGGGGCATAAATTTGATTGGGATGGGTTCTAGGGGGAGTGGGAGAAGAGACTTCGAAGTCAGTGGTCTTTGGAGGTGTTAAGTTGTAGAGAGAGGAATATGAAGTGAGCTCTAATAGGAGGAAGATTCTAGACCAAGACAAGGCTCATTCTTTTCTTTTTGAGATGGAAGTAATACCAATACATTTGTATGCCAATGGAAGGATCCAGTGGAGAGGGGTGAAACTGATGATGTGGAGAAAAAGAAAAGAGCACCTGGAATTATGCCCTTGAGCAGAAAAGAATGGACTGGTTATAGGATGCAAGTGGAAGGGTTGGTCTTATCTGAAAACATAGACTATTAAATCACATTAACAGGAGAGAAAATAGAATGTAGGAACATAGCTGGCAGCCCGTGGGTAGAAATGGTGGTAAAAGGCTCTTCTGAGTGCTACCATTTTACCAGGGAAGAAGGAAGACAGGTCATCAACTGATGGAGACAGGGGAGCAGGTATTAGAAGTCTGAGAGGATGAGAGAAGGAACTAACAGTTACAGAGAACAGGGAATGAATGGACTAGGGAAATGTAGTATAATTTCTAGGAACTGTTAAGGGCCCACTTGCTATGAGAAATAATGCATTTTAAGTGAGTTTAGTCATCAAACTTGTGCGTCTACTGTGTTCAGCTGTGTGGGTGCAAGCATTGGGCACTGAGTGGGCAGATGCTTATCCATGGAATTTAGACTGAATAAAGAAAGGAAGAAAGGGCATAAAGGAGGTGATCAATGGGTGGGGAAGTCAGTCCTTTAAGAGAAACTGTACTATGTCCTTGTAGCTAAAACTATTGTCTTCCAGGCAAAGGAGTGTTCAAGGTATTCCTGTGTATTTATTTATTAAGCATTTATTGAGCACCTGCATGAACTATATCCGGAGAGGATATTTGGTTACATCCCTAGAAGATTTAAAATATCAAGGGGATGAGTTGGACTCAAAGCAGGAGGGGTCTTAGTTTACTACTAATAAAAAAGATTGATTTTATTTTATTGTCAATAGAATTTTCAAGTGGGTTGAAAGATGCTGCCTAGTTGAAAAGTGCATAGCTCTATCAGTCAAAATTGCTGCAGTCAAAATGATAATCTATTGATGGATGTAACTGAAAAATTTGCAGAATAATAATGGCTAACAGTAAGGGCGATTCATTTATCATCTTGCTTAACCCTAGTAACAGAACCAAGAGTTGAAGCCAGATAGCGGTCTTCTCCCAGTCTGTGGGCTCCCAACCACCTTACTTCTCTATCTCTCAAAGAGACAGCTTCAAGCAAAGCTGGATCCAGGGACTCAAGCATTACCAGGACTCAGTCTTTTCCTCTCCCTATATTTACTTTTTATTTTAAATTAAGGTAACATTTATTTACAAGACTGTATATGTTTCAAGATCATATTTTCTCACCGTGCCCACCACCTACTGTCCATTCACTGTTCACTCCCAACCAATAGGTCCCTTGTATCCATTCTCTACTGTTGGGGGCTCGGGCTGAAACCAGATAGGGCTCATGCATGAATGAAGAAAACATTTCACTATCCTGTCTTCAGAAAACTGAAGATGGAATGGCATGATTGACCCCTGTGAGCAGCAGTGTCCCCACTCCTCCAATAGGAACTCTTAGAGACAGTCTTAAGAGATAAGAGCAAGTTAATGAGTAAATTCCCTGCCCTCAGGTATTCCTCCAGGACTAATGTTTGACCTAATCTGATTTTGCCTAAGCCACTTCTTCCTCTTGTTTGACTAGTTGTGAGATGTTCTTTTTACCCTTTAAATAGGCTTGTAAGTCTAAACAAACTGACCAGATGGTCATACTTCAGTCCAGTCCCATCCACTTTGGCTGAGCCAATCTCTCTTGCTGTCCTTTTTTGTTTCCCTTGCCTGGTTCTTTACCTTTGGTGCCCAATGTGGGGCTGCTGGAGTGTTAAGACTGGCAGTGTGTGGGGCCTCTTGCTCTCTTACCTTACGTCTCTCTACTTTTCCTTTCTGGGAGGCCACAGTCCCCAATGCCCTACTACTGAAACAGGGCATGAAGGGCTTTTTACCTTCGCTTTAACACATAAAGGCCTGCTTCTGTCTGCTTTCAGCTCCAAAAAGTGCAGAAAATAAAACTTAGAAAACACAGTTTAAACTCTACACTTGTAGATTCTTACCACCATCCCCAGCCTTCTCAACCAAATTACCAAACCAATGCAAGACTATCAGTGCAGACTAATTTATTTCTAACAAAGTGACTTTCTAGTTACTACAAAAGAAAACATGTAAGACTCAGAATACTTTAACATTGTCTAAAACCTTTCTCAGCATTGTCCAAAATCCTTTCCCCAGATTGCCCAGAAATCCTCAGTCTCTCAGTCCTGATCATCTCACCAAAATCAGCCAGTCAGAATTCCTCTCCACGTGTTTGAAGACATCTTTCTTTAGGCATGCTCCTTTGGCATGCTCCAGCTCCTCCATGCTATCCTCTTCTTGTCGTTCAGGTAGAAACTTCATGGTACCGGACCCAGCCAAGTTCACTTTCTTTTCAGGCTTGTCTTGCACGGCCTCTCGCAGACACAAGTTAAACTCAGCAAAACAAATTCCAATACGGAGTTCAAATCTGCAAATTCCTTAACTGCATTCAGGCTGGGCCAGCCAAAGGTTACAGGCCCCCAGGCCTGACCATGTCCACATGGCTCACATCTTTACAAGATGGCCAATTCCCATCTCTCCTCCTTTGAACCTCTCTCTCTATCCGATCTCCATATTGGAATCCTCTTTGTTTGCACACCCTTTATATACCCTGATTTCCCCGGCCTTCCAGGAAACCTGTTTCACCTTGACCATTTCACATCTTTCTCCCCCTGCCTCTCCCTGAAGGGAAATAAACTAAGGTCATTCTCACATTTTAGCATCTATCCTTGAAATCTGCAATCTTAAAACAGGAGACAATGGGGGGGGGGGTTGCACACTACTACCTCCTTCCACTGTTGTCTCTACCACCCTGTTGTCAGAATCTAAAGGTTTGTTTTTGTTTTCTTTATATTACACAAATGAATGGCCCCATTTATTATTTGTCTTCTTATGATTTATTTCACCTTGCATAATGCTTTCAAGGTCCAACTGTACAGCCACAAAGGGTAAGATGTCAGCTATTTTTATGGTTGAGCAGCATTGCGTTGTACATATACTACACCTTCTTTATCCATTCCTCGGTTTGGGAGATTTGGGCTGTTTTCACATCTTGGTTATTGTAAATAGTGACAATGAACACAGCAGTTCATACATCTTTCAAGTTAGTGTCTTCATAGTCTTCAGGCAAATAGCCAGTTCTCCTTGCTTACTTCTGCATGGAATCAATTCACATGATGTTAGCAAACATCATTCATGATAATGTTAAGTAAAAAAAAAATTAAAAACAGTAGATTTCTAATTTTTTAAATTAAATAAACAAATATATATATTTACATATACAAACAAATATATTTATAACTGGAAGTATGTAGGTAAGATATTAATAATAGTTATTTCTGAGTGTCATCATTTGGGGGAATTTTTTTCTTTTTTCTGTATTTTCATTTGTTTCCACATTGGGGATACAATGTTGCATCTAGAAGTGTTGAAGGGAAATGAAAAAAAACTAAAAGCAAGTAGTTCCCTAAAATTTTCTCCATAGTTAGGTACTCATCTCATCATATGCTACTAAGATCTGTATCCCAGGAAATTGATACTTTGGGGGTGACTACAGCAATAATGACACTCTAGTTTGGTTAAAGGTGAGGCGATAGGAAGGAGTAGATCAATGCTACCATATTATTGTACAAGTGAACAAGTTTAGTATCTTTCTTGACATTGCAAATAATCTACTTTGGATATATTCTGAAATGTAATATTAGTTCTTCCTTGGAAGTACCAAAGAGATAATATTTAGTAGTTGATTTAGAAGGAGAAAAGAACCAAAGGAATATACAGACCAAATTCCAAATGCCAGGCTGAACTGAAATTGTTTAGTTCCTGCCCCCAAGGAGTTTACAGCCTCATTAGGAAGACATGAGAGCAATATAGGGTGAGATAAGAGAGTGTGGGCTAAATAATGAAGGCCAGGAGGTGCTAAGTAGTCTCTCCAGGGAAGAGCATGGGTAAAGCTGATGTCAGTCTCACACATCTTTGTGCTTCGTGCTAGTTTCCTGTTTCTGTCTGCAACATCTGTGAGAATAGGGACAATTCATCCTAATTGAGAGTGTGCCCTTATTTACACAATAGGGATAGTAAATAATCTCTTAGTGGCTTGTTGAGAGGATTAAATTAGGTAGTGCATCTAAGTGCTTAGCCCAGGGCCTGGTGCTGAATAAATGCTCAATAAATAATGCCTATGATGATGATGACAGTTAATAATAGAAGTAAACCATCACAAAGAATTACAAACACTTTATGAAGTATTCAAAACCAATTGTGGTTCCTGGTCTTCTAGATTTGGCTCTCACTATAGGCTACATCTGGAAGTTTCTGAAACTTTGGCTCCAAGGTGTCATGAGAATGAAACATGTAGAAAATCTTCTCTCATCCTCACTTCCAACCTCTTAACTAACTGCAGAATATTCTTTCCTATTCTATAGGCTGAGCTTTGGCCTTTACATGTCATGCAACCTATAGACCAAGTGCATTTCTGGCTCCTTTGGTTCCTAAGAATCACTTTCTTTGGGACATTTCTTCACATTGTACAAAACCTAACTTGGGGGCAGGGGGAGAGGGAGGATGGGCACTTCCAGGGGAAATTGAATAATAAAGCTTGATTAGGTTCAAAGACTTAAGGGAAAGAATATTTCCTTTTTCCATAATTTCAAATTCAAGGTATTAAGTACTGCATATTAGAGTGGGAAGGAAGATTGAAGATAATGCTGATGCAAAAGAGAAAATGAAGACTCAGAAAAAAAGGAAGAGAGAGAAATGTATCCTGTGGATGCTGTTCTGTTTACAAGCCCAGTATCCAATCATCTCATTAATTCTGGGAGCTACTCTCAGTTCTTTTTCTGTGTGACTATTCCAAATTCCTCATTTTACTTATATTAGTCAAAGTCAGTTTCTGTGCTTGCAACTCAGTAACCCTTACTGATTTATAAATAAAGAAAAAGGGGGCAGTTAAGGGTGAGAAGAAAATAAATAAGACACAGAGAGGAGCAGAGAAGGTGAAGAAAGTAGCTGGTCACCATGACTGTCTCAGATTTTGAAGGATTCCTGTCCTAGGGTGTGCATCGTCTTCAAAACAAGCTCCCCACTGCCACCGTTTTTTATTAAAATAGTCCCTGTCCCTTATAATTGAGGTGGCAACTTTTTTTTGTCTTTTGGTTTATTCTTGGAGTGGGTGTTATTGGAATTCTTTCAATTGCAAGTAACAGAAAGATAACTACAGATCTTCAACTTCCAATGGTGTTCCATTCTGATAAATCCATTGTGCTGAATATTCACTTAATACATCTACCCTACTGAACATCACAGCTTAACCCAGTCTCCTTTTAACATGCTCAGAACATTTAGCAGCAGCAGGAGACACAGATGGTGTTTGACCGACATGATGGAATGGAAAGACACAAAGCACAGTTCCTAAATAGCCGGGTCATACAGTGCATCCCATACTCCTGTGACCGCATGCCTGGAAGCTGCTACCCAGCACCATGAGAGAATCCTATTCCTCAATATCATGAGTCCAGAGAAGGATCCAAATCCAAATTCAAAGTATGGTCTCCACCGGATGTACAAGTTGCATGTTGAACCACTGAAGTGAAGAGTCATCTGTAATCAGAGCAAAAACCTCCAGCGACTTTGCTTCTGACATGGCTGGCATCAAAGGCTCCAGGAATACTAGCAGGAATTAGATTCTCTATCCTTCCTTTGTGTTTTGTGTTTTTGTGTTTGCTTCACTCTCCAGGGCAGAACTGACCATTGAAAGATTTAGAATTAGTTTACCATCTCAGAAGAAAAAGTTTCCTTTTTCCAACAGTTTCACCAAAAGTTCTGTGCTTAATATTAGTTCACTGGAAAGATTAAGCTGATTTCCATGACTGAAATGTGATTATAAAATTAGGATCATCTGGGCTCACTGGCACATAAACCACGCAAGAAAAAAAAAAGGGAAAACTCTCCAAGGTGGGTGGGGATGACTAGTTGTCTTTCATAACTTTTCTTTAATCCATTCTGGTAACAAAGCACTCAAATATTAGCCAGTTGCAGAGATGACCAGCATTGAGACTACATTGCAAGGGAGATTTTGAAGTCAGAAACGCATGTTCTTATATTCAATGCCCTGCCCAACTGAATGTCTGTGGAAGGAATGTAGACAGATTCCTTTAAGGAAATGGTCTTAAAGGGCTATGGCATGAGATCTATTTTTTCCTTTCTTACTGATGGTAAGAATGTGCATAGGCAGGAAGGGTGAATATGTGGACATCATCTTGGACTACATGGTAACCTTGGAATGTAGGAAATAAATGGGAACACCTGAGTCCCTAATGCTATTATGACTTGCCAGCCATGAACCACCTTTAGCTGCTTTCATGATTAGAGAATAAACATTTATCGTAGCCAAGTGAGTGTTATTTAACAAATCACATAACCCAACATAATATTACCTGATTTCCCCCAAAGGAGAATCATGCTCCTATTCTAAAGAACTGGGGGTGGGAGATGCCCATGGCATGACTCCCTGAAATATTCTCCCCAAGGCACAGCTATTATTCAGGATGGAAATTTGAAGCAAATCTGCGTGGTCCTCATGTGTCTGAAGACTGAGGAATTTCAGTGATGAAATTACAAATTCAAAGATAAAAATAATTTTTAAATCGAGCCAAGTGGAGACTTAAAAGAAATAACTCTATCCAAGCTTTTTTTTTAATAGATAAAAAAAGTGTCAGAGTGGATTAATCCACATTTAACCTTATAATTTTAACAATGAAGTGCAGAAGCAGCAGGCTCACAATGTGAAAAACTGCTCAAAGTATATATTAGAACTCCTTTCAACACATTTGTTTTGACATTTTTATTAGCAATTTGAGTGAGGAATTAATTAAATTGTAATCAAACATGGAGATACCCTGACGCCAACAGAGTGACTCATGCCTTGAATAATGGGTCGTTGTGTTGCCTATCAGAACCCAAAGAGGTTTTTGAAGAAAATCATAACTCCCCATTTTTCAGTAGGAAAAGCTGATATTCAAAGAGATCAACCCATCTTCTTCCACGAGGTCACACCTGAAACCCTTCTGGCTGGGTCTCAACCTTTCTACTTCCTTCTTTGTGAATAAATGAAAGTTACACTGTGACTGAAGTCAACCGATCCGTTTGAAAAAATTGTGGCAGTAAGCTGATGAGACAAGATAAAACCTAATCAGGTCAAATGTATTAGGATTCACATGTCAGGTCCCACAAAATCCACTGTACAAGCACAGTATGGGGCAGATATGTCTTAATCAGCAGCACTTGTAAGAAACACTTAAAGAGGCTACTTTGCTGCAAGCCCAAGATGTCAGCAGTGTGGTGCAGCTATAAGAGAAAGAGAGAATGGAGTCACAGGTGGCATTACTAGAAATAGAATTTACAGAAGGGAGGTGAGAGTCCTGTTGAATTTTCAGTCTATACTAGGAATTCCTCGTTGAGTTCCAGGTGTCAGATCTTAGAAAAGACATAAACAAACTAGGTGATAGTCCGGATGGAATTACGTGAGGAATGGTCAAAAGGAGTTAGGGAGCTACAAAGCACTGGAATGAAGAGCTTGAATCTTTGAGTCGAGTTGCTTGTTTTAATCCCAGTGCTCTCAGTTACTAAGTATGTGTTCATTAAGCCTTCAGCTCACTGTCTGTAAATTAGGACTTATAATAGTACCTGTCTCCAAAGATAAATGGGATCGTGCATGTCAAATGATTAGCACATCACTGGCACAAAACCAGCACTCAATAAATGTTAGCTACGATTAGAGTTCAGGGGCCAAAGGGGCTGGGGATAATAGTAACAATCACATTGGTTGTGGTGAATATTAGATGAGTGAACACAGTCCGGTGCTTGAAACAAACATAGCGGTTATGATTGGAACAGAGGGATTGGCCTACAGTTTTAGGGATGAGCCTGATCTGGGAACAAAATAATCCCTGGTCTGGGCTAAAGTCCAGGGACTCAGACCAGGTTCATTCCTTGAAGAAGGATCCTGAAGACGGAAGCTCTGTTGTTGGTTTTGTTGTTCTTTCTTTGGAGTTTTTTATTTTCTGGAGGGAGAGAGATTAATGGTGGCCACCCAGACATTCGATGGGGTGTTATCTGCTGACTTGGAAAGTGTCAAATGGTAACGTAGCTGTGTTCTTGACTAAAGGCATTTAGACCTGTTCAGGTGCATCACTCAGACCCACCCGTGTGGTCCCTCAGGGCGGTCCTGAGGTTGGCCACTTCGAGCATGGCTCCTGTGGCGGTCGTCAAGGACTCACTCGAAGTGGCACTGCTCTTGGAGAAGTCCTCCCCACACTCCTGGTGCTCCGGGAAGGGGCAGTTCACAGCATCCCGGACCTTAAAAGGCGCCGCGGGACCTTGGACAGCGCCCCAGGGAGCAGCCTCCGCCGCCACTAGGGGGCGGCCGCGAGGAGAGGGACCCGGCCCGCCAAAGGGTGCCGGCGCCACCGAGGCGCTCTCCCGCTGCAGGCGCAGTGGGAGGTGGAGTGACAGTGGGGTGGGGTGCCTGCTTCAGGGGTGTGAGACAGAGCAAATCGCCTGGGTGTGAGTCAGCGCGCGGGGGGCTAAAGAGCTCCACGAATAGTCACGGAATCTCACGCTCAGCTCCTCCACCCATCCCGGCTAGTGCGTCCCAGCGCCGCGTGTGTGCGCGCACACCGCACGCACCATGTCCGGTTTAAGCTGGTGTGTGTCTAGTGAGAGGGGTTGGGGGGGGCGCGTCTCTCTGTAGGTGTTTCTACACCCAGGTTGCAGATTTCTCCCTCCCCCATCCCGCGGGGGCCACAGGGGTGTGTCCGGCTGGCCAGGGTCTGTGCACCTGTGTTAAGTGCGTGTGTGCGTCGGTGTGCGGGGACCGTGCACCAGCACAGGGTGCTCGCGTCTGCTGCCGGATCTATGTGTCGCCGCTGGCGCAATCTCGACCCGGCCCTCACCCCTGGCTGTCCAGCGTGGCTGGGGTGTCCTGCTTCCTGGCGGAGCAGATGCCTCAACACCTTCCCTTCACCTCCTCGAGCTGGTCGGGGATCTTTCGGGAGCGGCCTGCGCGGGGGAGGGCCCGGGGCGGTGTGTCCAGGGAGGAGTGAGAGAGTGTGGGTGCAGGGGGCGGGCCAGGTCCCCGGGTGGGGCGCGGGCTCGGGGGACCCGCGCGGCTGACGTCAGGCGACTCCTTAAATAGAGCCGGCAGCGCGCTCCGCTCGGCATTTCTCCAGGAGCCTAAACCCAGCCCGCGCCAGCGCCACCGTCCGACCCGCCCGCCAGCCGGCACCGCAGCGCTGCCGCCGCGCGTTGGGTGCGCCGCGCTCCGACCATCCGGGATGGGGCTTCGGGCGCGGGATGCGCTCCGAGCCCGGTGCACGGAAGAGCCGAGCAGCGCCTGGAGCCGCCCCGCTGCCCGGAGCCCCAACGCCTAGGACCGGGCGATGTTGGCAGCGCAGCCGCCCGTTCCCCCGGGAGCCGCCGCCCCCGCGCCCCCCCGGCATGGTGCGCGCCGCGGCCAGCAGCGCCGGCAGAGGACGGCGCCCCCTCCGCGCGGCCCGAGTGGCCCCGGCTGCGTCGCGCGAGCCCTCTAGGCGGCCGCAGGGCCAGAGCAGCTCCGCCGCTGGCGCCCCCTCGGAAACCATGACCCCCGGTGCGGGCCCATGGAGCCATGGCCTATAGGGTCCTGGGCCGCGCGGGGCCACCTCAGCCGCGGAGGGCGCGCAGGCTGCTCTTCGCCTTCACGCTCTCGCTCTCCTGCACTTACCTGTGCTACAGCCTCCTGTGCTGCTGCGACGACCTCGGCCAGCGCCGCCTCCTCGGCGCGCCCGGCTGCCTCCGCGGCTCCGACGCGGGCGGCCAGAAACTTCTGCCGAAGTCCCGCCCCTGTGATCCCCCGGGGCCGACGCCCAGCGCGCCCGGCGCGCCCGCGGGCGCCGCGCCCGCCCCGCGCCTCTCCGCCTCCAACCACTCGGGCTCCCCGAAGCTGGGGACCAAGCGGCTGCCCCAGGCCCTCATCGTGGGCGTGAAGAAGGGGGGCACCCGGGCCGTGCTGGAGTTTATCCGCGTGCACCCCGACGTGCGGGCCTTGGGCACCGAGCCCCACTTCTTCGACAGAAACTACGGCCGCGGGCTGGACTGGTACAGGTAAGGAGGGGGCGCGTCCCCCCCGCGCCCGGTCTCCTGTCGCCGCCGTCGTCCCGGGAGCGTT